>QEPC01015552.1:1889888-1939894 GCA_003113815.1 Sphenodon punctatus
GGGTGGGAGGCAATGTCCTGACGGATCTTGTCAATCTTTGAGGTGAAGAACGATGCAAGATCCTGAGCAGCAAGGGAAGAGGGCGGAGGAGGGCAGGGGGGTTTAAGAAGGGAGTCGAAAGTAGAGAAGAGGCAGCGAGGGTCACGAGAGAAAGATTTGGGAGGAGCCAGGTTCGGGAACAAACGTTCCCAACCAGGTTTTCCTGCTTTGGCAGATAGGGCACTGCTGGGCATGGATTGCGGCCCTGCTTTGTTCTGTGCCCACAGACCATGTCCGGCCTCCATCCTGGGTCGGGTTTGTTCCAGGACCACACATCTGGTGGGCCTGGGAAAAATGTACAGGCATCATGCTGGCCCAATCAGGCCAAAGAGGACTGAACTGGGCCAGTGAGATGTCTGTTAACACCCTTGGTCTTCTGGGTTGTAAAACCACAACAAATTAACTAACAAGAACTGAAAAACAGAAGGCGCTAGACAGTAATAAATTACTAATTTGTACCACAGAAAATAGTTTTTATGAAAATTGGCAGATGAGGTGATACAGGTCAGATCACCACAGAATTCTAGTCCAATTATGTGATATTCCCTTTTCTTTCCCTGGGCCAAATACCTGCCGTCCAACTATCACTCCAATCTTGTGCTTTAAACTCAGGTTTCAAAAAAGACAAGCAGAAATTCTATGCCTCTGTGCCTCTCTGCATATATGTCCACCACTTCAAGAGCAAAAACTGGTGTCTTTGGAGACCTACGTTCTTTTGTTTTTACTTTCTTCTTTTAATAACATATACTTACATACTATCCCACTAATATTAGTCCCCAATGCATTAGTACCATCCCAGTATCATAACATTAACAATTCCAGACAAAGTAGTACCAGCCTGCATACAAAGTTTGCACAAAGCTTAAACTTTGAGGCTCTGAATTAGGCCTGTTCTAATGAGCATCTAGAGGTAAATCTCAACATTTCCTATGTTTTTATCATGCAAGTCTGGATTTCCAGTCCGGGACTGCCTCAAGCTCAGAGGCTCGATACACTGAAAATCAGATTTGACAACAATGCACCTTGCCCTTTTCATACAGAGATCACAACTTTCTTATAGAAAAAATGGACAAATCAAGTGAAAGTGTCCATTCCACCAGAATTCAGAGCTTGAAAAATGAAGTGTTATTTTTTTCTAAACTTTCATAATATTAAATTGGAATGGAAACATTTTGCCATGACAGAGAAGTAGCCAGTAATGACCTTTGACCGTTCTCTAACTGCTAAGCAGTCTCAAGTCAAAGTATGCCAAAGCTGCCAGGAAGTTATGGAATGGTTTTAGGGGGATTCCTTTCCAAGGCTGAGGGAGGGTTCAAGGCTGCAGAGAGAAGTACTTAAGGTCAGCTGTCTAGTAGAGCTTGGCGACTGCCTTTGCACACAGCACAGTAGCTTTGTTTTTCCATCCCCAGATATGATTAGCATATGCAGTGTGCCAGCTGCCTTCTCTGAACTTGTCAGGCAGAGTTTCCCTGCCTGTAAGACTCTAACAGAGCTCTCTGCAGCAGCTCGAGGATTGCCCATAGTGACAGAATAGAGGGCTGGTAAAAAATGAATACTAAAGCGTGATTTATTTCCCCCTGGTGGGTCTGGCATGTGTCTTCATATGTCTGGAATACATGGTACATTATTATTAGGGCTCAACTGTGTGTTTTAATAATCTCCTAGGAAACAGGGAAAGAGGGCGGAAATAACCATAATCGTCTAAAGACAAGCATATTGCAATTACAAAGCATTTTGTTAATATGGTGCAAGCAGCTCTAATTATAAGGAAGCATAAATTCAGTGCTAGGGTTGTCAGGTCTTTTGGGAAATAACAGACTTCCCTTGATTTTTCAAGAAAGAAAGTTGTGCTGAGTAGTTTTGGATCCCTATCGGGCACAACCTAAGTGTGCCCTCCAGACCCTGAGAGCAGACATACTTCCTGACCTTTACCTCCCACCCATTTCTCCAGGTGCTCTTTGCCTCACAGAGGGGGTAGTGTGCACCGCAGGGGAAGGGACAGGGAATGTGAGGAGGAATGCTGACTCGTGTTCTGCTCATGCGTCTCAATCTCTGTCCATTCCTCTGCATCTTTCCTCCTGGTGCTGAACCCAGGGATGACAGGACCTGTGTGTAAATAGTGCTGTACTCCCCCCCCCCCCGCTAACATAGGAATGTTTGAGGGAGACACACTGACACCCTTGAAAAAAAGGAAAGTGTGACCATGATTCATTTTTGATGTTCAGTTAAACTTATAATTCCCTTCAGGACTTGGGACTCCCTGCACTGCAGCCGTGCAGGCCTGTATGTTACTCTGATGCTGTTATTCTAATTTACTCATAGGCCTCACATGTTGAGGTCCCTGTTTGAATTGCCTCAGGTTCTCCATAGACTGAGGCCTCCCTGCATTTGAGGTGCTGTGACCCCATATTTTACGGCAGTACGTCTCACATTCAGGTTGTCTTTTCAAAATTATTAATAGACACCCCCTTTCCCGATATATTGGGGGCCCAGTGAGGCCTTGTGAGGTTGTACAGTCTATAGTCCGGCAGCGGGCCATCAAACCCCAAATTATGGTATTAAGGGGCTTTTCCCCTGCTGATTATGTATGGCCAGGGCGTGAATTTTACAGATCAGAAGAATGATATTTTGTCACCCGTGGGCAATCTGAGATATAACCCGCTACATTTTTATGTTTACCCCCTCATAATTATAGCTATCCATAGGATTCTGATTTGATAACTCTGAATATTTGATTATAACTTACATTATGACCTTAAAAATAGTACTGTAGTCTAACACCCTCAACTTTCCGACAGGTCCAAGTGGTGTTTACAAGTGCTACAATTCACATTAAGCGATACAAAAAACAACTTTAACATTGTTTAACTGGTTAGGGCTAATAGAGAATGCGTTATCTTTGGAATAGACAATGGAATAAAGGAATGGAATGGAATATTTAGAATATCTTGAATACTAAAGCAAAAATACCCATACTGTTGTGCAAGTGCAGTTTGTGTTTTAATGCCCCTAAGTTCGATTTGTTTCTGATCTTATACATGAATCTGGCATGAGACTGTCAGGGTTTTCAACATTGTCCTCATCATCTCCTGGAGCTTTTATGTGTGAGCTCATTGCCACAGCCAAGAGAATGGCATGAGCAGAACATCATACATGGGAACTTTGCATGACTGCAGCCACATCTGTTAGTTTGGCAGTGTGTGACACTTTCACATGAGCACTTGACCAACTTCAGAATTTCTGGAGGTGCTAGCGATACGTTATCAGGTACAGTTACAGGCAGTAGGCATTTGGAAACCACAACTTTATAACAGCCATACTGCGGCGGGGTCCATTGCAGGGTGATTAGGTTTGAGAGCACTTTTCCATACATTGGAAATGGGCACATTTCACATTTTCTTGGAAGGATTAATCTGTGGTGGTAATGAACAAAGCTTAGATATTTGAGAACAATTTCATTCCCTTTTAGTTGCCCACACCTTTAAACGAGCCTCAGAAGTAGATTTGCAGTTAGCCTGGCCATAACAAGCTGTCATGAACTGTAATGCTTGCCAAATGATAGCAGGTAACTCTGCAGCGGGGTCACTTATCAATAAGAGGGAATTAATATCTCTTAATGCTTTCATTACTTTCCCCTTACCTATACCAAAACATGAGGCTGTAGTGTCACATGATCCGCTCAATACATGTGCTGCTAAAATATCTGGTATGATGGCTTCATTCTTACAGAGGCACCAATATTTATCATAGTCCTGCCATGAATAGATGACTCCATAAAAACTTGCACCTCAATATTCCACAAGAAGTAGTAATGCAGTAGTAGCAGGAAGATATCAGTATCATCTACAGCACAGTTATTTCTGTGAGCCTAACTGTAGCTACACGGATTGCTTGTTGGACAATTATGACGTCTGCTTCTTCGTGAGTGGTTGCTATGTCCCACCTCTTGATTACAGTGTTATCATGAATTTCATGTGGAACATCATCCTCTCCTGTGCTGACAAGTTTGTGTTTCTGGGTAGGTTCCTGGTGCAATTCTGTGTCATTTAGGAGGTCATGACAGATCATGGTTATCAGCTACTTTTTGTTTTCTATTACTGTAAGAACTACTTTCTGGAATAAAGAAGTTGTTGAGAAGGTAATTTGATGAACTCTACAGGCACCTGTGGTTCTACCTTGTGACAGCCTTTGTGCTGTATTCTTTGTAGCGATCAAACACCAAATAAACACCATTAATTGCCAATTTTCTAAATATTACTGTTTTGAAACCTGAAAGGTAGTCTCACTCTGTGCCCGGTTCTGGCCAATGCATGACCCAAAGTAGATCTAACCTATCAATAACAATGTTTGGTGAGCCCTTATCTCTACTTTGAGAAGAGACAGGTACATGTAGAATTTTGTTCAAAGTAGATTTCGATTTGCACTTGCATTTCTCCGGAGTTGTCAAACACCAAAGTGGGAAACAATGTTTGCCATGTTTTCCAGATGGGTGTCTTCTGGTTTCATTGAATCGATCAAAAGTTGTAGTTTATGGCGAATACCCCTCGGTCTTTGGCATCAGCTGTTGTTCTGAATTTTATTTCCATTTTGTGCTTTTCTTGTTTGACCTCTTCTTTTTGCCGGCTGATGTTTGAGATGTCATCTTCCAGTTGAGTGCAAATATGCAGACTTAGCACCCAAGTCTTGAGCATTTCTGGTCTCACAGTAATTCCTATGATTCCTCTTTGGCCGTGACCATATCGCATGAACATTGCCTCAATCCACAAGTCACTCTAAATACCATTCTAAAACCCAGGAATGTGTTGCATCACATGATCACCTCAAAGGCATTACTTCAACTGATCTTACATAGAATAAACCATAATGGGTATAATTTGTATGACCAGCAGAGTACAAATATGGCATAATTCAATGAACTGCTTCAATATGCAAAGGCCTGTCACCCTCCCTCTTTGCCTTTCGATTACTGGGGAGGGGGAAGATCTATATTACCCCCTCCACTCTGGTGAGTGGAAGGGGCAATGCCTAAATGAAATAACCAAATATGTTTCAGTTGCAGATATCAGTCAGGTAATTGGATAGCTACCTGAAAATGTGAATAATATCTATGGATACAAAATTACTATCTTTTTCAGCACTAAAATATAGTTAAGATTATAAATTGCTAAGAGAGACAGTGGCCCTTTTTACATGGGCGGCACCCATGCATGAACACCCAGAAATCTGGCATACACACCCATCTACACTCTCCCCCACTCACAGAGCAACTGGTGAAAACAGAGGTTGCTCCATGCTTGTTGATGGGAGAGGGGTGGGTGTAGATGGGTGTGTGCCCATCTAAAACCTCCCCCACCCACCGCACATGAACCACGGTGCACACCAACCCCCCTGCGCGCACGCCACAGCCTAAGTGAAGAGGACCGCAGAAATGCTATCTATAGATCCTCACAGCATAAGCAAAGCCTTTGGGTTGAAGCGGCCAGTGGGATTGCTGAAGAATTACCTACTACATGGAAAGTGAGACATTCAACATTTTTTTTTTTATTATGTATTTCAAAACTTATTACCCCACTACTCCTGCCACAGGCAGCTTGGGGCAGCTTACAACAATAAAAAACAATTAAAAACACATTAAAAGAGGGAACAGATAAAACAACCGCTCCCCACCGCCTACCCCCCCATCACCCCTCTCCCCCGCCAAACGCCTGGTGGAACAGCCAGATCTTGCAAAGAGGGGAGGTCTGGGGCCAGCCAGGCCCCCACCGGAAGGTAGTTCCATAGACGCGGTGTGGCCACAAAGAATGCCCTCTCCTGCGTGGCCATGCAAGAAACTCGGGGGACCTCAAGCAGGGCATTCTGGATGACCGCAGCCTCTGCAGGGACTGATCCAGGATACGGGGAGTGAGGCGGTCTTTCTGATAGGCAGGGCCCAGACCATTTAGGAATTTATCGGTTAAAACCAACCTATTGGTTTGGGGTGTTGGGTTTGGGGTGGGATAGGGGTTGTATTGGGGAAGGGTATATTGAGTGGGAGGTTATGGGAGGGGAGGTCTGGCACCAACCCCTGGTGGCAGCAGGGGAAGGTGTGGGGGGTGGGGGCTAGGATGGGTGGGAGGGTTGGCTTTTTCTTGGAATTAGGTTAAGAAATGGAGGGGCTTTGTTTTGCTGATTTAGAAATGTTTAATTTGATATTTGGATTGTTATTGTATTAGGGTATTGTTTTGGATGATAGGTCCCCCCTCCTGGTGAGAGCAGGAAGGAGGGGGTTGATGGGATCCCTGGTGGCAGCAGGGATGGAGCATATGGAAGAACTGGTATGATATGCTGTAATATTATTGATTTGTTGTATTATATTGAATTTTGTGAGGGAGGAGAGGGGATGGTTAAAAATGAGGAATTATGTTATGAAATGTTATGTTGCTATGTCAATTGAGGGGTTATTTAGACTGTGTGGTTTGTGCTGGATTGTAATTGTTATTGGTATTGTTCTTTAGATGTTTTTTGCTTTTGTTGTCAGCTGCCTCGAGTCGCCATAGGCGAGAGAGACCGGGGTACAAATAAAAGTTGATGATGATGATGATGATGAACACCTTGAATCGGGCCCGGAAAACCACCAGCAGCCAGTGCAGAGAGCAGAGCACTGGTGTAATATGCTCCCGCTGGCCCATTCCCACTAGGAGACGGGCCGCCGCATTCTGCACCAGCTACAATTTCCGAGCCGTCACCATGGGTAGCCCCACGTAGAGCACGTTACAGTAGTCTAGTCGAGAGGTGATGAAAGCATGGATGACTGTGGCCATGTCAGAGTCTGAAACAAACTGCCGAAGTCGCTGCACTAGATGCAACTGGCAGAAATCACTCCTCACCACAGCCTTCACCTGGAGATCCAGGCAGAGCTGCGCATTGAGGAACACCCCTAGACTCCATACCTGGGAGGTCCATGGAGGACAAACCCCATCAGTGATGGGGACCACCAATTCCATCGCCTTACCCACCAACATCACCTGCATCTTGTCAGGATTCAGCCGCAGTTGATTAGCCCTCATCCAATCCCCCACAGCTGCCAGGCACCGAGTAAGCACGGAGACTGCCGGGCCTGGGTCTGTTTAAAAAGAGAGGTACAGTTGGGTGTCATTGGCATATTGATGACACCGTACCCTGAACCCCCTAATCACCTTGCCGAGAGGCTGCGTATACACAGTGAACAGGAGAGAGGACAGAACAGAACCCAGAGGAACTCAACATGAGAGGTCTCGGTAAGATGAAAAACAATCCCCGAAAACCAGCCGCTGGGTATCCGGTCAGGAACAAGCGGAACCATTCAGTCATCTAAGAGGTTTTAATCCATATCAGCTTGGTAAGTGTTAAAGCACAGAGCATGAGAATTAGAATCATAGGGTGTTTTCACACTTACGTGGGGGGTATGCAACCCCGGAGCAAGTCCAGTGTTGCACCCCCATGCCTGCCTGCTTGCAGCCGCACCTGGATCCATTTTAAACAGCCCCAGCAGCTGCTGCAGCACACAGTCTGCCTATGTGGAGCCCCCTCCCTCACACCATAAAGCTATGGGTAGATGGGCCACAGGTCTAGACAGCTGCTTGAAGCTCTGTGGTGTTGCTCAGGAGCAGAGCTGCAGCAGCCATCCGCTGAATAGCCAGACAGCTGCTCTGCCTTCGGCCGGTACCCCAAGTCTGGGTGGCCCGCTCCACTGACAGTGCTCTGGGATGTCTCAGAGCACTGCTAGTGGGGTTGGAGAGGAGACGGCTCCTCCTCCACATCTGACAGCCCACCTTTACATGCCTGGGTGTGAGGTACAGCAGAGCCATGGATGTCATCCATGTGAAGGCACCCAGAGTAATAGTTCCATTGACTTCAAATAAACTATTAACAGCAGTGAGAACTTAAGCATTTACCTAAAGTTCAACACACTCATAAATGCTTTTTCAAATCATACTTAAGTGACATAGGAAATTAAGGTCACAATGTTACTCTGGAGAGGCTCTGATGAAATTATTGGGACTACTCCAAAATAAGTGTTTTGAAGACTAGAGTCATAGTCCCATTTTCAAAATTGATTTAGGCACTTATACAGCCAATTTCCATTGATTCATGGTGAGATATAGGCGTTTTTTATACAGCCCCCACAGAGTGGGGGGTCCATGGGCACACTGGTGCGTGTGCAGTGGGTGGGCGGGGTCTACATACAGGTACACAGACATCCTCATGCACCCTCCATTCATCCCCATGCACGAAACAACCGCCGTTTCCCCCGGTTGTTCTATGCATGGGGATGAGTGGGGGGTGCGTGGGGATGCGTGTTAGGTGGAAGCATGCACGCACCCCCACTCATCGCGGGCCGCGCCCCTCACACGCAGATTTCTGTGTGTTCATGAGTGGGAGATCCCCATGTAGAAAAGGCCATAGGCTTCCAGCCACCTTTAAAAACTTAGGTTCCTAAATTTATTAGGGATGGGTGAACGCGGTTTGGCCCGAACTCAGCCTGTTCGGATGACCGAACCGAACTTCCAAACCAAACGCTTGAACTTCCGAACAGTTCGGAAAAGTTCTGATGAGTTCGGGGGTGGGGAAAACGTGACTGGAAGGGGGAGGCAGACTTCCTGGCACCAGGGGTTGTTTCAGGGCCATAAATACCGATACTAAAAGAAATTCGGTTTTGGTACCGATAGCACTTTTAAAAATGTTGCGCTGAGTTCATCCGAACTGAACTCCGCCGAGCCAAACCCGAACTTGGGTTTCAAGTCGAACGTCCGAACAGCGTTCTGTTCACCTATAGCTAAAATTTATTTTGACAGTTTTGAAATGTGAAGTGCTTTCCTGAATCAGGGCCTAGCATAGCAGCATACACTACATTAGAACACTAACACTTTCATGCTCATAATAAGCTAGCAGAGAGAATTCTACAGACCTTTTTTTACAACCCAAACCCCCTGACGTCCTGTGTTCTATCAATAATCCAACACGGAAGGATAAAGATTTAACATGGAGGGATTTTTTTAAATTTTTTTTTTTTTTTTTTAAGAACTGCAAAATAAGAACAAAAAAATAATATTCAACTTGTCAGGCTTATTCAAAAAGCTGATCCAGGTCCCAGGGGTTTTCTAAGAAGAGAAATGAATTCCCTACTACTGTCATCAAAGAAAACAGCAAATTTACCTAGTGCATTTTGTATTATTCTTTCACATTATCTTCCTTTTTCAGAAATTGTTTCCTCCACTCTTCTTCTTCCCCCACCCCCACCCCCCCTTGGTCAGAAATATGCTCGGCACATTCCTAAATCTGCAGGTTATTTGTCATATTCTTGAGAAACAAAATTACTCCTATCCATTTTCTAAACCTATACCATGTTATTAAATTATCCTTCTTTTTTTCTGGTTTAGAAAATAAAGTTTTTCTTCTGAGGAATTCATAGGTGTTCAGTGAATGTGTTTTATGAATCTTCCAACAGCAAAATAGGTCATTACTGGAGACAGGGAACACACAATACATACCTGTCAAAAATCTACCCACTGTAAATGATTCTCCATCATGTTCTCAATTTATTTATAAGATGCCTCTTTAGTCCCCCCCCCCCAACAGATTTATTGTCGGCTTCAGTGAAATAATAAAGGACTTGATGTGCCCAGCTTTGAATAGATGCATGGAGTTGCTGGGATATTGCTCCCTCGTTTCTTTCTATTCCTTTATGCAGAACTGGTTCTGAAACCAGTTCTGCATAAAGGAATAGGGTTGCCATCTTTCATGATTTTGACCATGACACTCCCTTAGGCCAAAATGAGAATGTCAAGGTCAAAGACATGACACTGATAACCCTTCAAGCCACAGCTCCCCTCCCCCCATGATCAGCTGTTCAGCGGGACTGGGTTACGCATGTTCCTCCAGACCCACCCACCCTGATGAGCTATTTGGCAGGCCGGCTGAGGACGTCCCCCCCCCCACCAGCTGTTCAGTAGGACTGGGGTGATTGTGCTCCCCCAGCCCCAATGAGCTGTTCAGTGGGGCCGGGGTGTGCATGCTTCTCCATGCCTCCTGAGCATGAGGGGAAAGCTGGTCAGGATGGAAAAAAGATCCAGAGCTGAAATACAGGGAAGAGGAAGGAGGAAGTGAAAGAGAATGAGAGGGAGTCAGACTGTGGAATATAGTGGGTGGGAACATTGGGAATGGCCCTTCACCTGCCAACACAGTGGCGAGAGGGCCCCTTGTCGCACCTCACCCCTCAGGGAATGGAACAAGGTGGGAGATTTACTCTTGCCTTATTGGGACGGCTCTGCCCTGCAAGCAATTAAGTTGCAGAAAGCCCAAGAGCGGGGGGGGGGGGGGGGGGGAGTTGCTTAGCAACACCTCGAAGGGTGCAAAAAGGCAGTCATGTGGGGCCGAGTCTGCCTCCCAACAAGGGAGGAACTTAGCTCCAACAGCCACAGCCCAGTTCACTCAAACACCAGCATCCTAGGAGTCAGCACCCTCCCTGCCTCCCCCTAACACTCTGGGTAGTACTGGTTGCCGTTAGGGAGCTGGGAAGGAATTTGTATGGCTATCTCGATTGGCAATGGGATTCTCGTTTTTTGCCTTCCTCACAGTGTTCGAGCAAACAAAAAATTTGGCCCAATTCGTTTGGAACTTAGAAGTGAAATAGGGTGGTTTTGAAAACACTTTGTTTGTCGCACTCTTGCAGGGGTCCAGTACTTACAGCATGTTATTAGGTAAAACAGTATTTAGTTAGTTGAGTCATCTCTATAAGAGATGGGGAAGCAACACCTGGTGGAAATGTAGGGTACGGTAAGCACTGAGGTCGCACCCCTGGAAGGGGTGTCCTGCAGGGAGGCCAAGGACAAGCACAGTCCTCAATTTTGCGGACACCCATACTTACTCCTGTCCAGACGGACACTGTCCCCTTTGGCCACGGCCAGAGTGCTGATCAAAGGGGAGATGTTTGTTATAAATTGGGGCTGGCACTGGAGGGCACATCCAGACCAGAACCTTGCTTGTTTAGTGTTTGTATGTTTGACATTTGTAGTACTGGACCCAAATTGCCTAGGGCAATTATCCCACCTGCCTAGTTATTCTGATTAAAGAGTGCAGCCATTTTAAACTTAAATATGTCTCCTTGTTTCATTCCGGGTGCATCAACAAAAGAAGAGAAGAGAAATATTGGATAGTGAAAACAGTAAAACTGAAAGGCGTTGAGGGAAAGGGGGTTAATCACATTGTAGGGAGAAAAATATGGGGAGTGAGATACCCATGTTGAAGCAACAGTGGGTAAAAACAGACATGAAAGGGGCGAGGCACCTCCCCGGGCCTCATCCCTGCAGCTGCCACTTCTTGGGTTGGCGAGGTCACAAGGAGGGCTGTTCACATGAGCAGTCTTTAACCTGGGGGTGTGGGGGCTGCAGTCACAGGTCCCTCCATGTCCCAGGTCAGGCTGAGGAGCTGTCCACACAGGACAAGACTCCTAGCCTGATGGGGGGTGCTCCTGGGCAAGGGACATCAACTGTTTGGTGCACTCACTCGGCCTGCCAAACAGCTGATATGGGTGTTCTTGGTGCCCCCATCAGCTGTTTGGTGTGTGCACTTAGACCAGCTGAGGGGACACCTGGCGGGGGGGCATTAGCTGTTTGGTGGGGCCTGGAGGAGCGCACACACCCTGTCCCCACTGAACAGCTGATTGGGGCGGGGGCTTGGAGGAGTACTTGCATCCTGGGCAGTCCTGCTGAACACCTGATAGGGGGAATAGTGTGCATGCTCCTCCAGCCCCCCCAATCAGCTGTTCAGTGGGGCCAAGATGAACTTGCTCCTCCAGGACCCCACCCCGATCAGCTATTCAGCGGGGCCGGGGTGAGCACGAGGGCTTGATAATCTGGCGTTGCCTCGGGGTGGGACCTGGTGGGCATGAAACAGATGGGAGGGAGACCATTAGCCCACTTTAGCCTGGGTGACTGGGCCTTAGCGCAGGCTGCATCTCCAAGTGCCGCCTGATGAATCCCATATCAGCTGGCAGCCAGCCTGGGTTGGTAGCGGGCAAACATCTGCCAGTAATGGACCATATTTGCAAGTCTACACCAGAAGTTAATAAGGCTTTTATAAGCTCTAGATAAGGTGGAAAACTCCTCCAATTCAGCATGTACCATTGACCCAGGGATATACTTGGGGAAAACCAATAATTTGTGGAGGCATACATTCTGAGGGAAATCTTTGGTTAAGGTCCTTAACACCCCTGAGTTCTGCACCATACAGAATTTGCACTAAGACTTTAGTCCTAAATATCCTTAGGGCAGGTAAAACAAGATTGCCCCCAAACTGCCATGTAAAACACAGGATTGCTTTCACAGTCTTCAAACCTGTCTTTTTGGACTCCTGTATACGTAAACTCCAGCTTCCAGTTTGTGCAAAGTGTACTCCTAAATATTTTAAGTGTTTAACTTGTCCTATGGTATGATTATCCATATACCACTTGGTCCCCAGTGGTTAGCCGCACAAAACCATTATTTAAGTTTTGTCATAATTTATAATCAAATACTCTTGTTTACAGTCAATTGAAAAATTGCAAAGTAGCCTCCTTAGCCACCCTGGTGTCTGTTACAAAAGCACTGTATTGTCAGCATACAGCAGTAAAGGTAATGCACAGGACTTTATTCTTGGAGGGAAATACTGAACACCTGTTAGAACATCCACCACATTATTAATCTAAAAGTTGAAGAGAAAAAGTGCCTATATCTGGTCCTGACTCGACATCCCCTATGTTTTTAATCCCCGCTTGCCAGCAGGCATACTAGAATCAAAGTTGGTGACAAGGGCTGGGTTTCACTTTCATGTATTGACATGGAACCCTACTGAAATCAATGGGACTTCATGGGTATAAGGAGGAGTTAACTTTATCCCACAGAATCTAGCTTAAACATTCTTATGTGTCACCTCTAAAATGGCCCCATTAAGTAGACAAAGATTAATTATGTGGTTTTCTAAGCTGCGTAGAGTGCCTATGGGTTTAGTGCTTTATCCTGAATTATTTACAAAGGTCTTATGCTCTGAATGTTCTCCAAACAAATAAAATCTTATTATTAGACTTTTGTTCTTTAAAGCAGAACAAACTTCTTTATTCCATTCATTCAGTGGCTTAGGCAGCAAGAGAGACATAGAGGGAGAATCAACGGTAAATGACATCTCCAGTAATGAAGGCAAAAAGCTGGATATCCACAAGTCTGTTTCCTAGGCAACTGAATGGTGGCACAATCAGAATCTCTCAATTGCACCCCATTACAGATATTTTCTACACAGACCAGTGAAAGGAAGGGAGAGGTGATTGGAAAATCTTCAGCAGGAGTATTCCTGGAATGCTTCGCGAGCATGTTGTAGTGAAGAGAGAAAAGATGGCACACAAAATGGCTGCCTCTACGGACCTCCTGATTGCAATCATCCTCACAGCACCAAGAACATGGATGACAGGGAAATCTCAGACGTAAACATTACATTGCCAATTTCACTGCCAGATTTCATCCTGGACTCCAGGAACAAAAACTAGTCCTTGGTAATGAAGACTATTTTGCAACTGTATCTTATAAGTGAACGTTGGCATTTATATACATAAGAATTTGTTTTAAAAACGTGCATTATAAATGTAATTAATCATGTACATGACTTTGGCACCTATTGCTTAATGATCTAAGACTGTTAACATGCCCTGCAAACTAGGCCAGGGGTGTGTTCATTTATATCCATTCCTCTGGCTATTTTGTATAATATGCTGACTCAGCCAGCGTGGCGCTGAGGGAGTTCATGCTCTTATGCAGAGAGTAATCTCTTATTACCAAAAGTAGAAATAAATGCCATAATCAGGAGCAGATTGAAAAAAAAAATAGTTAAAAGAGCAATTAGACTGAGGGCAAAAATATTACAGGACCTAAAAAAAGCTCAGCAGATAAATGGATGAATCTAGATGAGCCATATGGCCTTTCTCCAACCTGAAATGCTAATTTTAAGTTACTAAGTATCGTAATAACCCCAAAGCTAAACAAAATTCAGGGTGTAACCCAGCTTACTAAAGCAAAGGAGGCTTGCTACCATGCTTCCTGGCCCTATTTTTAAAACTGGCTGCTTCGTGCCTTATCTCTGGAAGATTCCCCCTCCCATATGCATATTTCCTCCTAACCAGCTTCTTAATAAACATCAAAGCAGCTCCTCTCAGGCTGACCACATCAGTGCAAACTCTTCATTTCCACACAAATAGCACTGGTAAGTAAGTATAGTATATCAAGTGGAAGCACCCTCTGCTTTCCACTTTGCCAATCCTGTCCTCTCTTCACGTCTATTATTATTATTATTTTTAACTGCTGTTTGATTTATAAAACAAAAAACATCACATTTCCTGATTGTGGCTTAGGCAAGAAGAAGTATGTTACACATGTTCCCAGCTGAAACAAGTGTTCTCTGAATAAGTATGGGGATGCTGATGTCAGTGTCAACCCGCCCCAAGCTTCTCTGTGAGTGGGAGGGTGCAGAGTAAAAGAATAGCAAAATAAAATAAACCTGATTGTATTGAGCAGGGTTTGCAGCTAGCAAGGTAGCATGGTGGGGGAGAGGGGCTTGACAGCAAAAGTTCCTGACAGTGACATAAACCTGGGGGCCTGGACATGAAAAATATTAGAGCCGCCACATTCCTTCTACAATAACACCCCCTCTCCCCATTGCTCTCCACCAGAGCCGGCCTTACACAAGGCAGCCCAGGGTGTAGGCCCTGCTGTTTTCCCTATTTCAGTGGGGCCCTCAGTGGCTCTCGTTTTTACCAGGGCAGGGCATGGGCTCCCAAACTCAACCCCCTCTAGGGCTGCACGGAGGGTGCCCCAAGGGGGTGGGGCCACCAGGGGCCCCATATTTTATCTTCACCCTGGACCCCACAGATTCTAAGGTCAGCCCTGCTTTCCAGCCTGGAATTGTGGCTGTCTTCCCTTGTTGCTCCAAGACCCATGATGTCCAGCACGGATGTCCAGCACGGTGCTGCCCGTCTGTCAGCTCTGAGAGCCAGCCCCAACGAAACAGCTGTCCCCTCTTGTGCAGGCATTGCTCACACCCTTTCCCACTCGGCCACTTTTACACTTGACAAAAATGGGTTCCTATAAGTGCTCGAGATAATACCGGATGTTATAAATGTTTTAATGTTATAAAAACTCCAGCATTTATAACACTTGGTATTATCTCAAGCACTTATAAGAACCCATTTTTGTCATGTGTAAAAGTGGCCAAAGTGTCCCTCCCAGTAGGAGAGGGTGTGCGTGCATAAAGCCATGCCTGATTCAACTGGTGCCTCAGTGGCATTTTACCAGGACCTCCTATTTAGCTGGGGTTCCACACAAGAGTACCTTGAGTCTGATTTATTCACCACTGGATGACGGAAATTGTTTGGCATTTTTCTGTTCTCTTTTTTGGAGGGGGATTGGGAGGAAACTTTGGAGGGAGTGTACTCTATTTCATTTTTATATTCTATTTTTATTTGGCTGCTCTAATCCTAGAGGAAGCCTCTTTGACAAGTAGCCAAGCTGACCTCTATATGCCCTGAGCTTGTATGATATTCCTTCACTTTTATTTTCTGTTGAAGGCAAGGAGTACTTTTTTTTTCTTTTTTAAAAAAAAGCTTGTGTGGATTTTTATAGTGTACTTTTATTGTCTGGCTTGATTTATTGTGCAGACCTGTTGTATTTGGAAACTATTAGCATCCAACTATTGTTACCCACCCTGAGAGTTCATGGAACAGCAGGATAGAAATCCCAATCAATCAATCAATCAATCAATGCTCAAATGCTACAATACGGCATGAGATGATGCAGATGTTTGTGCATATTCAAGGAGATGTCACAAAATGGTACAGGCCAAGCTGGGCCCATGACTTTAAAAAATTCCATTGTTTGCTTTGTGTTTAGTTTTTGACATTCCGCACAACACTGATACCTAAGGAGAGCTGGCTTTTTAGGGAGCAATTACTCAAGGTGCTCTGGAACATCCCAGTACACCACGAGTAGAGTGGGCTGCCTGAACACAGTCACCAGCCGGGGTGGAGCTGTGGTCCATCTAAAGGATGGCTGGCCACTGCAGCTCTGCTAGCTGTGGATTTCCCCAGCAACCTCCATAGAGCTGCAGGTGACAGCCTAGGATGGTTGCTGATCCACCCACTGCTCTATGGTGTGTGGGAGGGGAGGCATGTGAGGGTGGACTGAGGTCTATGATGGTGGGCTCCATTTAACACCCCTGCTGCCGGAACTGGCACAGGGGTGGTTTCACCTCAGTTCATCTAAAAATACCCATAGTCAGGAGGAGGATTTATGGAGCCAGTCCAACCATGTGGGGTGCCTGGTGCCTTGGTCAATATTCTTACCTCTGCACTACCATCTAATGCTGGGGAGAGGTGTGGGGAGAGTGAAAATACCCAAATTGAGAGAGATATTTGGGGGGTTGGAAGGATTATCAAGAGAAATTCTTTATTGGTTGCAAGTTGTCCACCCAGATCTGGTTACAGAAACTGTGGATGATTTCAGATGTTACGCGGTCCTGATTCACCACAGTGGATTCCCGGCAGGGGTGAACTGAACCACCACCCCCTGGGGTCAATAAAAAACCCAAACAGATGGGACGGGACCGGGACCGGGACCATGGCAGGGAATCGGGCCACCAGATCACGGGCCGGGGCAGCGCAACAGACATCACGCTGATCCCAGGCCGGGCCGTGGTCAAAGCACCCGGAAGGCGCTGGTGCGGCTTGTACCGGCTGCTGCTGTGTGCCCTTTAAATCTCCCTCCCTGGCCTGTGTTGTTGCTGGTTGCCTGGCAGCAATGCTGCGTGCTTTGTCCCCGGCTGGGAATCATTTCCTTTTATTCCGGCCGGTGGTTGCCAGCCAGACGTTTCTTTTTGTTGGTTCCTGTCGGGAATCTTGTTGACCACGCTTTTGGAGATGGTCCTGGGGGGAGCTCTGGAAGCGTGGTTGATTTTGACCCCATGTGGGTATTGACCGTGGTGAACATCTGGCGCCCGCGAAACAGACGTTCAGGGTGCTTTGGCCCCACCGTGGGATTGACCGTGGTTCACTGTTGTTGAATGTGATCTCACAACGTCTGAAAATACCCTGTGACAAAGAACTTGAAAACCACAATCCATGGGTTTCCTAGGAACAACCAACTGCATCAGCCTGTGGAGGAAAAGGAAACATAAGAAGAGGAAACTGGGATTTGTCGGCCTTTTTAGCCATTGGCATGCACATTTCTTCTATCTATGGGTGTTTTTAAACAAGATGCTACCACACATGGCCACCCAGTGACCACTCATCTGACTGGCCACCCGTCTGAAGGTGGAGAGGGGTTCATGCTCCTGTGAGCCAAGCAGCACCCACTCATGGGCTTCAGTTTACAAATCAGTTTACAACAGTCAAACTTTATTGATCCCGAAATAACTAAAACAGTTACTTACAATAACCAGATTAAAATTAAAAAGATACATTTAAATGTCTATATACAAATGCTAGAAGTCTAAAATTTAAGGTGGGAGAGTTAGAGTGTATTGTGTTAAATTAAGATATAGACATAATAGGAATCTCAGAGACCTGGTGGAATGAGGACAACCAATGGGACACAGTATTACCAGGATACAAAATATATCACAATGACAGAGTAGATCGAGCTGGTGGTGGGGTGGTGCTATATATAAGACACAACAAGCAGGACTAATATTGGAAAGGAAGAAAACGGTACTCTGGAATCTCTGTGGAAAGTAGAGGTGTGCACCGGGGTCCATGTCACTTTTTGTTTTTGTTTTTCATTTTCATTATTTAAATTAGGGATGGGTGAACGTAGTTCGGAAGTTCGGAGTTCGAACCGAACTCGACCAGTTCAGTCGACCGAACTGAACTTCCAAACCAAAATTGGTTTTCGAACTGACCAAACCGAATTTACGAACTCAGTTCTGTTCGCCCATCCCTAAAAGATAATATTCCATTTAGTTCAATGGGGTTTGAATTTCCGAACTTTGTTCGGAAGTTTGGAGTTCGGACCGAACTCGAATAGTTTGGTCAACCGAGCCAAACTTCCAAACCGAACTCAATTTTCGAACCGAACTGAACCAAATTTCTGAACTTGGTTCTGTTCACCCATCCCTAATTTAACTCTGTCATTTTCATTTTCATAAATATCAAATTTTCATTTTTCTTTTCGTTTTCCATTGGTTTTGATTGAAAATACATTTTCATCTGTACCGTGTTTGTTTTTCATTATATTTGGCTAAAACGTGGAGGGTTTGTACCTCCAGTGGAAGGCATTATGTGTACCAAATTCCAAAAAGTTTGGATAAAGGAATTCAATTTTATAAGTAGTTGAATTATATTATTTTGCAATAATCTTCATATACATTCTTAGATGTAACTTCTTTGTCTCACATTTAATGTAGATTAAACTTGGCAAGTGTATACCCCTTCCCATGTGTACTGTCTCTGCCAACTTTCAGAAGTATTGGATAAAGGGTCCTGGTAGTATAAGCAATTAACTTATAAATGTATGTCTGTCTGACTGTAACATCTTTGTAGTCCAACATGAAAGTTTGAAGGGCTTTATATCACACTTTCATGATCATCTCTGGCAAATATAATATTTTTAAAAAAAAATTTTTATTTTATTTTTCCAAATTTATACCCAGCCCCCTCCTGCAACGCAGCTCGGGGCGGCTTCCAACAGTCCACAATAAAAACAATAAAATTCCTTTAAAAATATTAAATATAAAATGTACCATATAAAAACAGGGCTAGAAAATAACAAATAAATAAATGGGCGGGGGACTAAAATCATCCCCCCCCACCCTCCCTCCCAAAGGCCTGGGCAAACAGCCAGGTCTTACAGTTCCACCGAAATGTCAAAAGGCTTGGGGCCAGGCGAGCTTCCTCCAGAAGGGAGTTCCACAGCCACGGCCCTACCACCGAGAATGCTCGCTCCATCATGGCCCCACGCTTAACACGGGGGACCTCCAGGAGGGCACCCCCGGCAGATCGCAGGAGCCGTTCTGGGGCGCGAAGGGCGAGGCGGTCCCTAAGGTATGAGGGGCCAAGACCATATAGGGCTTTGTAGATCATCACTAGGACCTTGAACTTGGCCCGGCACACTATCGGCAGCCAGTGCAGAGCTCGGAGCACCGGTGTAATGTGCTCCCGGCGACCCGTCCCCGTAAGAAGACGAGCCGCCGCATTCTGCACCAGCTGCAGCCTCCGAGCCAAGAACAAGGGAAGCCCCACGTAGAGCGCGTTGCAGTAGTCGAGCCTCGAGGTGACAAAGGCATGGATGAGGGAGGCCAGGTCCGGGCCAGAGACATACGGACGCAGCCTACGTACCAGATAAAGCTGGCGGAAGGCAGCCTTAGCGACTGCCTCCACCTGCCGCTCCAGCCGCAGGTCTGCGTCCAATATGACCCCCAGACTCCGGACCTGCTGAGCTACAGGGGGGCAAACCCCCCCAACCAGGGGGGCCACCACCCCCTTCGCCCTCCCCACCACCATCACCTCCGTCTTATCTGGGTTGAGCTTCAGTCTGCTCAGCCGCATCCAATCCGCCACGGCCTCCAAACATTGGGATAGCACTGAGATAGCAGGGTCTGGGTCAGTAGAAAAGGAGAGGTACAGCTGAGTATCGTCAGCATACTGGTGACATCGCACCCCGAACCCTCTCACGACCTCCCCCTCTAATTATGTGATAAAGGTTTCCAATTTTATATTCCTGCACACTATAGCATATACAAAGAATGAGCCTATGCCATGAATTCTCTTACATGTCACTGTGGTATAAGATCAGTTTGTGATGCCAATTGGCCAGCAGAAAGGTCAACCAAATATCCTCATTCTGTGCTGTGACCATCACAAAATCTCTCCCCCACTTGTTACTGGGAAGTCAGAAGCATCTGTTTAGGAAAGAGCCAATAGAGATTCTCTTATGTCCTCTGTCACAGTGGGTGAAAACAGACATGACTCTAGCCACTCTTTAACCACCCTTGGTGGTCATTTATGCATGTTTCAGGACTGCATAGGGCACCAATACAGCCCTGCAACATGCATCAATTTATTTATTATTATTATTATTATTATTATTATTAGCATTTATATAGTGCCAGTAATGTGACCTGGTGCTGTACAAGGGTGGTTAAAGGGTGGTTAGCATCATGTCTGTTTTCATCCAGTGCTGCAGGATGTGATTGTGATGATAACTGGTCAGCCTGGATGTGTAAAATATGTCTCCTACTTTCTGGGATGCTATCCCCAAAGTCCCATTTATGTCCCTTCTATGCTCGCCTGAGGGCCACCCTCTGTGCCCACCTCGAAGCCACTACTGATTGGTCCCGTGAAGCTGGAAGCATGCAGTAATTGGCCAGTGAATGTGTCTGTCAGTCTTTTGGGTTGCTTCACATCCTCCCTCCTACAGCCTTCCTCCCCTTGCCATGCCAGGTGCCTGCCTCTGACGGGCACTGCAGGTGCTGCTATTTATCTGAATAATGATCTTCAAGGGGACAAGTTCAATTGCTTATAAAATTGGGTCCCTTTATCAAATTGTTCTGTAGTTTAGCAGAGATGACAGGGAAGGTGTGTGATACATTTCTGCCAAATATTCTGTAAACAGGTTGGAATATAAATATGTTACAGCTAGAAATGTATTTTAAAGATAATATTTTATACCATCAGGACCCTTTATCCAACCTTTCTGATAATTGTCAGGAGTGTTAAGCTTGTGGAGGGAAATAATATTTACAGGTTTCATGCAAAGTGGATGGAAGATAAAGAAGTTGTAGCCATGAATGTGTATGGAGCATTTCTTAAAATCACAACATTCAATTGCTTCTAAAATCGGTTCCCTTTTATATAACCTTTTCAAAGATTGGTACAGATAGTGCCCTATGTTGGGGGCACATTCCCCCCCCCCCAAGTTTCATCAGAATTGAATAAGAAACAGAAAAGTTATAGCTGGAAATACATTTTTCAGTGTTTTCTTTTTATTTCAAAAACAAAAAGTCATTTTTGTTTCTGTTTTCATTGTTGTTATTTGTCATTTTTATTTTTGTCATAGCAATAATGAAAATGACAATGTTAATTATTGTTATTGTAATAACGAAAACGACATGCACATCCCTAGATAGAAATTCCATGTATAACGGGGAAATGTATAGCGGTTGACCTATACTATTGCCCTCCTGACCAAGACAGTGAGACTGACTGTGAAATGCTAAGGGAGATTAGACAGGCTACTAAAGTCAGAAACGCAGCAATAATGAGTGATTTCAGTTACCCTCATATTGACTGGGTGAATGTCTCCTCAGGGCGGGATGCAGAGATAAAATTTCTAGATGTCATAAATGACAGCTTCCTGGAGCAGTTAATTTTGCAACCAACAAGAGAAAGAGCCACTCTGGATTTAGTCCTAAGTGGAGTGCAGGATTTAGTGCGAGGGGTAACGGTGCTGGAGCCGCTGGGCAATAGTGATCATAATAGAATCAAATTTGACATACTCACAGGAGGGAAAATGCCAAATAAAACCACTGTGGTAAAATATAACTTTAGAAAAGGGAACTATGTAAAAATGAGGAAACTAGTTAGAGGGAAAGTTAAAAGAGCAGTTGCAAGAATTCTACAGGCAGCGTGGAGACTATTTAAAAACACAGTATTGAAAGCTCAGATTAAATGTATTCCACAAACTAAGAAAGGTAGGGAAATGGTCCTTTCCCTACCTTTCTTAGTTTGTGGAATGTCTGCCTGCCTGTGTGGCTAAATGATGATGTGAAGGAGGCTATTGGAGCCAAAAGAACATCCTTTAAAAAATGGAAAGAGAGTCCCAATGAGGTAAATAGTGAAGAGCATAAGTGTTGCCAAAGTAGATGTAAAAAGTTAATAAGGCAGGAGGCCAAAAAGGATTTTGAGAAGCAACTTGCTAAAGATGCTAAAACTAATATTAAAAACATTTTCAAGTACATCAGAAGCAGGAAGCCTGGTAGAGAGTCAGTTGGGCCATTAGATGACCAGTCTGAAAGGGTCACTTACAGAGGAAAAGGACATTGCAGAGAAGCTGAATGAGTTCTTTGCTTTGGTCTTCACTGCAGAGGATGTTGGGGACTCGGGAGATACCCACTCCTGAACCTTACTTTGTAAGTGATGAATTGGAAGAGCTGTCACAAATCAGTGTGATTCTGGAGGAGGTCCTAGAGCAAACTGACAAACTAAATACTAACAAGTCACTGGGACGAGCTGGTATTCACCCCAGAGTTCTGAAGCAACTCAAATATGAAATTGCAGAACTACTTTTAGTAATTTGTAACCTATCGCTAAAATTTGCCACTGTACCAGAGGACTGGGGGGTGGCAAATGTAACCCCAATATTTAAAAAGGGATCCAGAGGTGATCCTGGAAACTACAGACCAGTAAGCTTGACGTCTGTGCTGGGCAAAATGATAGAAACTATCATTAAGAACAGAATCGCTGGGTATGTTGATAAACATGGCTTAATGGGGAAGAGTCAACTTGGATTTAGCAAAAGTAAGTCATGCCTCACTGATCTGTAGGAATTTTTTGAGGGTGTAATTAAGCATGTGGACAAGGGAAACTCGGTAGATATAGCGTACATGGATTTCCAGAAAGCATTTGATAAGGTCCCACATCAAAGATTCTTGAGAAAATTAAAAAGTCATTGGACAGGAGGTAGTGTCTTACTATGGATGGGTAACTGGTTAAAGGATAGGAAGCAAAGAGTAGGACTGAATGGTCCGTTTTCACAATGGAGGGATGTAAAAAAGTGATGTGCCCCAGGGATCTGTACTGGGACTGGTGCTGTTTAATGTATTCATTAATGATCTGGAAAAGGGTGTTAAGAGTGAGGTGATTTTCAGATGACACCAAGTTATTTAAGGTAGTTAAAACACGAGCAGGCTGTGAAGAACTGCAACAGGATTTTATGAGACTGGGTGCCCTGGCATCTAAATGGCAAATGAGATTTAATATGGACAAGTGCAAAGTGATGCACATAGGGAAAAATAACCCGAACTATGAGTACACAATGCTGGGTACTAAACTAAGAGTTTACCACTCAGGAAAAGGATCTGGGAGCGATTGTGGACAATACACTGAAATCCTCAGCCCAGTGTGCAGCAACAGTCAAAAAAGCAAACAGAATGTTTGGAGTTATTCGCAAAGGGACAGAGAATAAAACTGAGGATGTCATAATGCCTCTATACAAATCGATGGTGCGACCGCACCTGGAATATTGTGTGCAGTTCTGGTCACCCCATCTCAATAAAGACATAGCTGAACTAGAAAAGGTACATAGAAGGGCAACTAGAATGATAAATGGTATGGAATTGCTTCCATACAAAGAGAGGCTTGACAAGCTGGGTCTCTTCAGCTTAGAGAAGAGAAGACTGAGAGGGGACATGATAGAGGTTTATAAAATCTTGAGTGGTGTGGAACGAGTAGATAGGGAGGGGTTATTTACCCTCTCAAATAGTACTAGAACTAGGGGACACTCCATGAAACTAGCTGCTGGCAGATTTAAAACAAATAAAAGAAGTACTTTTTCACTCAACACATAATTAATCTATGGAATTTGTTGCCAGAGGATGTTGTCAGGGCCAGTAGTATGGCTGGGTTTAAAAAATGACTGGATAAGTTCTTGCAGAGTAGGTCCATTAATGGCTATTAACTAAGTAGCTTATGGGATGAACTTCTTACTGTCAGGAGCTGGGAGTGAACAACGGGGAATGGATTGCCCAGTGTGACTGTTGGTTCTCCCATACGATCAAGATTGGCCACTGTCGGAGGGCAGGATGCTGGGCTTGATGGACCATTGGTCTGACTCAGTATGGCGCTACTTATGTTCTTATGGCCACTCATGGGGCACTACCGAAAAATACAGTGCGCCGTGTGGGGTAAGCCCCCAAAGTGCATGGCAATGGGTACCCATGCATCCCCAGCCCATATCAACTGGGGCGGCCAACCATTCTAGCAGACAGGTCCTCTTCTCAGAGGCATGTGGGTGGAGGACACGGCTTTTGAAAGTCACAGGAACTGGCTGCGAGCAAGCCTGGTTGCCCAGCACACACGGCTGGAACATGTCAATACCAGCCCAGTGCGCTTCCCCCTCCCTCAATGGTCTGTGGGCAGGGAAGTGCAAGGCGGCTGCCATGGTAGCCATGCTGGGAGCCGTCTGTTAGACTCCCTCCCCACTTGCTCCACCTGACTGCCACAGCTATGGACCAGCCACTCAGGGGGAATGAGTGGGGAGGAATTCTAACGGGTGGCAGCTGCCTTGCACTCCCCAGCCTTGCTCATTGAAAAACACCCTATTGGGTGGTAATGAAAAGAAAAATCTATTTAGAAGGGGGCATGACTGCTAGCTCTCAATCAGCCATCTTTTGTTATGTCAGTCTCACTGGTTTAGAGGATCTTGAGCAAAATAAATGCAGACAGGGACAATGAGGTGAGAGCAACAGAGTTTAGATACAACCAGGCCATTTATGAAGATGTATGACTTTACAAAATGAAATTTCAGGCCCAAGATTTTTTAATGGCAAGCTAAACTCCAGAGTGGGAAAGAAAGGGAAGACTCGTTGATTGATATCATGGTTTAGCTTATTATTGTTTGATAGATGACAGCTTGAGTTCCACTCTTGCTAGCACAGGTGCTTTGAGGATCAGGTTGCAAGTAGGACACTTGCATTTACATTCCCACAACTGTATTTATACTGCACAGCACACAGAAAGACAGACTCAGATCTTCAGCTGATGTTGACTGGCATTGTTCTAAAGTCCATGCACCACCAGTGAAGGGCATGGACCACCTTACCACCTTTAATACATCTATCTATCTATCTATCTATCTATCTAACCGTAATATGAGAAAAAAAATCTTCATCTTTTAGAAAGCCTTTCTGAATAAGAATAGTAACTTTCCAAGCTGTGGAGAAGGAGGACAGGGATATGCCCTTGGCCCCTCCCAGGCACTCTCTTGTTTTTTAAAAAACAGTTTTGAAAAGCAAACTTTAAAAACTGAAGTCATAGTCCCCATGAGAAAATCAGACTCTCTCTTTCACCCATCTTAGTAGGAACAGGGTCAAATTTAACGGAGGTAGTCTTCCCTTCTCCTCAGATGCAGGGGGATGTGTCCTCTCTGATCAGACATGTTTCAGAGATGTAATCTATCCAATGAGGAACCCAAATAGGAGGCCATGGAAGCAAAAATTTTAGAAAGGTCCAAAGAAAGACTGAATATTTATGTGCATGCAATATGCAAAGATATAATAGTTAACACTGATGTAAACTTTAAAAGAGATATTTAAATGCCATGCTAAGCCAGTGTCTGGTAGTTTTGGATTAGCATGAGACCGTACGTGAAGGGTTAGTAAGTATATCCCACATTTACACCTTCCTTCAAGGGATCTGGTTCAAGCCACTGCTAGAAATATGATACTAGAGTAGATGGACTCATCCATTAAAGCATTTTCTTATATACCACCCAGGACTTAATAGCTTTTTAACATGAGAGTGAAATGTTCATTTTCCCAGCAAATTGCCTCATTGTATAGAAAAGGCTACATGAGGAAATCATATAGAGGTGCTACTGGGACCAAACAACAGTGTTTACAAACACAAAAAAGACGCAAATCATGATATTATCCACAGCCAGTCAGCTACTAACCAAAATATTAATAAAATGTCAGACTAGTTGTAGGACTTAGCCTTTCAGGAGAGCCAAGAATGAAGAATGTTCTACTTGAAACCACTCTGTAAAAAACGACTAGTAGACTATTGTCTGAAAGGAAGCAACGTCTGGAACAGTCAGGAAAAAAGAAAATGAGTGAAGCATTAAGCAGCATCCTGAAATATGATGAAGCAAATGAGCTAAGGCCAGTCAGGAAGTGAAATTCTCAAGCAAGATTGGTTTTTAATCACGTTAGGCTTTTAATTATACTTGCCAGGAAAGAAAGCTACACTCCACAAATCCTGGCATAGAGAATGATCTTTGTCAGGGCTGTACTTTGAAGTGTTCAGTCTTGAAGATGAGAGTATCAGCACCCTGCAACCAGCTCTATCACCTTTGGCTATATGACCTTAGGAAACCTCACAAGGGGTTGAGCCTGGTCAGTGTTTGAATGGGCTGTCTCCTAAAATAACCCCTAAATTGCACAGGAAGGGTTATTGGTGGATGAGTAAATGCTGATTGTCAAATACTAGTCACCAAGTTTTGTGTGACTCCATACATGTCATTTAATGTAAGTTTTATATAATTGGCTAATTTGAATATGAATATGACCATCTCACTCAACGCTATATACCAGTGGGTGTTAGTTGCAGCTGTGCAGAAAATTGGTGGGAAGGGTTTGGTGGAGAGGGGAGACTGCAGTAGGTGGGTACATTCTCGCTGGAAAGTGTCCAGAATTGTGGAAAGACATTAGGTAGACTGGACAGGCATCTGTTAGGGATGCTTTAGATATAGTGTATTCTGCCTCAAGGCATAGGGGGGAGGGGGAGACTAGATGTCTTATGAGGTAACTTCCAAATCTCCAGTTTTAGTATTCCTTGATTCAGTGTTCCAGTATTAGTGTGCAGCAGGCAACCCGTTAGTTTTTGTTATTGTTTTTCTTTTCCTTTACAATAATTAATAATTAATAATTAATAATACACCCTTCTTTTGGGGGATTTTTGTAAAGGAAAATGTTCGTTTTCAACTTTTCATTGTTTCATCGTTTAAAATTTTTTTTATTAAAGATTTTAAAAAATCACTGCGAATCAGAAAAATGGTCACCGGACCATTCGGCGTATATGTAGCCCTTTCCCAAAATGGCACCAGCAGCGCCAGCGCCATTTTGAGAAAGGTCAGCTGATCTTCCCATGCACAAAATTACCACTGCACGTGCTCAGATCAGCTCCCATTTTCCAAAATGGTGCCGATGCTGATGGCACTATTTCGGGAAAGGGCACACATGCTCAGAACAGCCCCAGTGGCCATTTTGTCCATACACACAGGGGTGGGTTTGTTTTTTTGGTAATGAACATACATGCTTTTTTTCTTTCTTTTTTGCCCATTTTTGTTACCATGGTCTGTCATTTTTATATTTTAATCACTAAAACAAAGTCCATTGTTCATTTTAGTAATTAAACAAACCAAAACCAAATTGCACACCCCTACCCAGCACACAAAATGACATTTTGCTGCCAAAGACATTTTTTTTCTCCATTAATACTCATGGATCATTATTTGCCTTTCCAGATCATAAGCTCATGGCTCAGAGATTGTATTTGTTTGTGTTTGCACAGAACTTACCACAATTGGTTTCTCATTCTAGCTGAGGGCTTTGCTGATATAGCAGTGGTAGCAGTATAAGTAGTTAATAAAATACTATGGTAAACTCTTAATACAAACAACACATAGAGCACAGGCTAACATTTTGCCTGTGTGATCTTATGTTGAGATTTAAGAATAATCCTGTGGCCCCAGACAGCAACAAAGCAAACAAGATATACAAAGTATATCTAATTTCAATAGAATTGTGACTCCACCTGCTGAAAACACAATCCTTCTCAGATCAAAAGAAGACTTCAATTCTATAATCCTTCCACTGAAAAAGGAAGAGTTTTGCCTGGCAGAAAACTGCAGGGCCCAAGCTTTGAAATGCATCATCAACATAGATCAATAGGTCCTCTTCACCATTTTAAGATAGAAAAAAGGTGCGTGGCATTATATTTTGTTACAATGCATGTTATAATTCATATCTACAATTGGGAGATCACCTTAAATTGTGGTCCTCGGCATTAAGGACAAAAGATCAAGACCAGACCTTCAGTTGATGGAAATCTGTGTAGTATCACAGAAATCCATCAATCCATCAATTTATTTACTAGCTGAATATATAGCTCAGAGTGGGCAACATCATAAAACAAATTCAATAAAAATTGGTAAGTTATATACATATATATATATAATATAAAACTTAGACAAATATAATTTTAAAACCTATCCCCAACCATTAAATGCTTGGCCAAATAAGAAAGCTTTGCATTTCTTCTGGAAGATGCTCTGGCTTTCACAAACCTCTAGGAAAAGGTTATGAAGCAGTCACTGAGAACATCATTCTCAGAGTGCACCAAATAGTTTAAAAAGCATTTACGGGCATTTCTGAGGATCAGGTCCACGTTTTCAGGCCCTTTCTTGGGAACTTGGTGAATGCTCACAACCTCAAAACAGGGAACAGGAAGGGGGGGGACAGAGGACAGTGGGGGCAGGTAACAGGGAAGTAGGGGGCAGGAAAGGGGGACAGCGGGTGGCAGAAAACTCTGGGAGCTTTCCAGAGAGCTTTAGACTGAGCATGCTCAGACAAACTGCATTCAAATACACAGCAGCAAAGTTCACAGTAGCGCACCCAGCTCCGGTGACTTTTTGGTGAGTTTGCTGCCCCCCGTTCCCTGACCTGAGGTTGCCTGGAGGTCACAGCCCAGACTAGCGCCAACACGACCAGGAGCCAACGTCTGGTGACATGTGGTTACACGTGCCACTAGATCCTGGGCCAAAGCAGGCCAAAACAGGCCCAAATCACTTCTGGTTTTACCCCAAAACAATGCAAAATATACTACCGATCAGATCGCAACTCAGTCCACAGATGCCACACTCCTATTTGGGATGCTGACCCACTATTTTGGAACCTCTGACAGATTATCTGGCCAAAAGAGAGAAAGAAATGCATCACCAGCAGATGGTGCCTGTTATCACAGAAGGGACAGAACATACCCAAGATAGGGAATATCATATAGGCATTGCAGTAAGGCAGGCCTATGGGAGAGACAAATCTCACACTCCACCTTATGGTACAGCATACATTTTTTGACAATTATCAGCTCATATTGATGGATAATAATGGGATAAATATAAATAGTAACATAATTGGACTTCCCCATTCGCTCCACTTCAAGTGTTACATACCATGCTGCACTGTATTTCCCCCCAACATCTAGTAAATAAAGTCGCAATCCTGATGCCTTCTATGGGAAATGTAGCCTCTTAGATGAGGGGGAGTCAAAAGATACTGCTCTGCTTTGGGTGGGGATATCAATTTGGCAGTGTATGCGGCACTTGGCCTTTTTATTTAGTCGTCTTTCACTCATAAAAGTCAAGGTTGTTAAGTGGTGCCAAGGGATTCATGTTTAGTGGGTTCTTCTTGACTTTGTAGCCTCTCATCTTGAAATGACATTATACACCTTTCATCACTGTCAGTGACATTAGCTGCATAAGCATTTGCAGCATGGCAGGAGCATCTTCTGGATGAAAAGTCTCCATGTTAACCTTTAAAATGTCAGCCATTGAGCTTCTCAGGCGTCAAGCTTCCTTGATGGGTAAGAGCATTCAAAGTTGCAATGAAAATAATAAATACTGGAAAGAGGACAGCCGCAATATAGGCTCTTAATATGAACTAGCTATATTCAAGGCAATGAGGGAACGGAGCACCAATCCAAGACACTACAGGATTCCAGAGCCAACACACTAGTACAGCAACTGCTTATGTGTGCTGAAAAGAGATCCTGGGGACTCCTGGAACCCCATTGTCACTCACCAAAGGGAAGGATGAGGTGATTTTTCTCACACACACACACGCACACACACACTTTCATTTCCCCTTTACATCTTCAGTTGTCAGCTAGTTGAATAAGTGCTTAATGGGACTCAAGGAAATCTACTCCCCACCTTGTGAGAAAATTGGGTGCCAAGAGAGAGCTGTTCACTAGTCACAATGGATTTTCTGGTCTGCTCCTAAAAAGATGCAGCTGCATATCAACCTCTATTCAGAGCCCAGTGTTAAATTGCAGTTTAGTCCTTTGTCTGAGCTGCAAAATTACAGGCAATACAAGTATGGCCAGGGGTAACAAATATCAGACATTTCTCTTCAGCTTCATACTATCCAGTTGCAATTCTGGTGCCAGACTAGTAAGAGCTTTTAAGTTACAAAAATCAGTTGTTGTTTTTTTAAAAAAAGAAGTTGAATATGTGGCTCTGGCTACAGATCATGTTAATACTATTTTGAAAGGGACATTCAGTTGTGAATCTGTTTGAGTTCCCATGCAATGCAGAGATACTGTTTTCAGTTCTCTGACACTAGTTAACTCTCTTCTTATGTAGACTTAGGATGAAAAAAGACATAATGCTAACTCCACTCTAACACCGCTTTAACACCGCTTTAACATTTCTTATGCATGTTCCAGAGCTGCCTCGGGCACCAATACAGCCCTGCAACATATTTAAGAAATGTTAAAGTGGAGTTACATGTATGTCTGTTTTCACCTCTTGATTAGTAAAAATTGAGGGGAAATTCCAAAAAAGTCACAGAATTACACCAGTGGGAAATTAGTATAAGGGGATCAGGTTCAAGCCTTATTATTTTGGGTGTTTCCACATGTTACAGTACCCACACATTTCCTTATGCTTGTGATTTTTTTTACACACAAACACGGGTATGGAACTTGCTCCAGAAGGAACTGGAGCAGGAGTTCTAGGCATATCTGTCAACTCCTTTACTCAGATCGAGGGACAGTGACACTCAAAATTCAGGATACTGTGGGGGCATCATTTGCATAAAGTTTGCAGCTATCGATTTATGTAAATTAAAATAGTTCTTTTCTTAACTTTGAGGCACCCTTTACCTAACTTTAAATAAAATTAAAAAAAAAAGCAATCTGAAGGCAAGGACTCGCACATCAATGCAATAACCTCTCTTGCAAGTCAGACATGAACCATTCTTCTTCCAGTCTTTATTTTGAAGTTCTCTCATATCCTTTCCCCTAACTGCATTGCTGCTACACATCAATGCCAAGTGAGCCCCCTTCACCCATCCCTCTATCTTAAAAAAGGTTATGTTTTTCCTACCCTCTGGACCCTCCTATGTGGATTCTCTGATAGATGAGTGTGTGAATTCTCTCATAGCCCAATGTTAGGCAAGAGCCCATTGCTGAACATTGAGCCTAGACTGAATTTTTGTGTAGTTGCTTTGTAAAACAAACTTAAGAAATTAAAGAAACAGCATTCATAGACCATTTCAAGGGGCAGAGTTGAGCAATTGATCTACCAATAATCTTCTCTCAATCCTATTACCAGAGCTACAGGAGGACATACTAGCTGCTGATTTTAATTCAGCCAACAGGAGGACTCTGCATATTGGCTGATAAGTTCAATAACTGTTTTTAAAGGTGCCAGAACAATGGCAGCAGTACAAGTAGGTGGCTAAGTTTTCCTGCCAGGAGCCCTGGATTCTAGTCTGCCCTGGACACTTACGTCTCCTTTCAGATAGCTTCTTCGGCTCCTATATCCTCAGCTAAAGCATCGATGTAAAAAGAGTGAGAAGCAGCCAAGGGAAAAGGGATTCAAGATGGCAACCTTGTTTACAATACCTCTGCAAATATACTCCAGGACTATGGCAGACAGAGTCAGGCACTTTTTTTTCTCCCTCTTGTCACCCCAATGTAGGATTTTGCTGCCGGGTCTGCAGAACATCTGCGAACATCCCTACAGACTACAGGGGTATTTTCAGACGTTACGGGGCCCTTTGGCCCCGTACCGTAACGAACGTCTTCGTTCCCCGCCGGGGTCACCCCTGCACGGCCCAACAGACGTGCCGGGGGGATCCCGGCGGGGAAAGTGGGAGGGGCCGGGGCCGCGCGGCGCAACGTGCGGCCGCACGGCCCCGCCCCCTCCACGCACCCCGCCGCCCGCCCTCCGAGGAGACGGGCGGGCGGCGGGGCCAATGCGGCCGCCGCGTCTGGCCGATCGTGCCACGGCCCGGGATCCCGCCGGGGATCCCGGGCCGTGGCACGCGGCCAGACGTTACTTTTTGTTGGCCACGGCCCGCGGTCCATTTGACCACGCTTCCCGGGACCTTCCCCCGGCTAGCCCGGGAAGCGTGGTTCAAATTGACCCCATCTGCAGATTCAGCGTGGCCAACATCTGGCGCACGCTGTGCAGACGTTCAGGGGCCTTTCGCCCCGCCGAGGGGTTCACCGTGGTTCAGTGTGGTTCAGCGTGATCTCGTCACGTCTGAAATCACCCCAGGATGCTTAAGTAGTATGGTCCTGGGCTTGGGGTCACACACAGCCTCTGTAAAATGAGAACCCCATGCCCTCTATGGAGGACTGCAAGGGAAGGGTTGTCCTGCTTCCCACCCATTAGCTGCTAAGTGAGGAACAGATTGTCTTTCCTCACAAGGAAACACTGTGGCCAGTGGGGCTGCCTCAGTCTTCCATCAGCATCTCTAGTCTCTTCCAAGCAGACAGGAGCACCCTGTTGACAGCAGTTCCAGTGGGGAAGAACTTGGGCTGCTGTTTGCATTTTGTAGCACACATGAAGTCCTGCTGCAGGAGAGCACACTTGTTGCTCTCCCCACCGCTGCTATAGAATGCATGGAAACATCCTATATTAAACTCTCACATCTCATGGTTGATGGTACCAACTACCAAGAATATAACAAGTGGCCCAGATCTCCAGATGTTCATACTCAGTTGAAGCCACACCTTGACTCTTGTGCCCCTGCTCATCCTGGGTGCCCCTCCCACCCTCTGTTTGCTCCTGTTGTGTCCTTTTCTCCAGGCCAATCTCCCCAAGCTAACTCATCTGTGCTTGTGGTCATCAGTCTCCTACTGATGGTCTCCCACTGCTTCAAGGTTCATCCTGGCACCATGGAGTTTGCCACCAGTTATTCCCACACTGCTGCCTGATGCTGCCATTGTCTGATTTGATTGGTGATTATATTATTATTATTATTATTTTATTATAAACATTTGTATAGCACCAGCCATGTACCTGGTGTTTTACAGAACAAAGATAAAGACGCAGTCCCTGCCTATGGCTTACAATCTAAAAAGACAAGGAGGGGGCGACAAGGAGAGGGGACAAGGGGAAGACAAGGGAGAAGCAAACAAACATGCAAGCGGCTGTGAAGTCTCAGGTGCATGTGCTTGGCTTGGTTACAGTTAGGCAGGAGTCTGTAAAGGAGGGCAGACTGTAAGTAATTGGGGGAAAGCAACTAGCAGACATTGGGAAAGGCAGCACAGAAGACGTGGGTCTTGAGGAGGGATTTGAAGGTGCGGAGGGAGGAAGCGAGGTGGATGTGGGTAGAGAGGGAGTTCCAGGCATGAGGGGCTGCGAGGGAGAAGGGACCAAGGTGGTTAGGGGAGCATGGGAGACGAGGGAGAGTAAGGGAGGGGACAGAGGAGGAGTGGAGGGCACGTGCAGGAGTGCGTATAGAGATTAGGGCTGAGATGTAGGGGGGAGCTTGGCTGTGAAGTGTTTATAGGTGAATACCAGGCATTTAAACCGGATGCATTCAGGAAGGGGGAACCAGTGGAGAGAGGAGAGGAGAGGCTGCATTGTTGTTTCATTATGCATGACATGGACACCATTTTAGAAAACAAAACAGATCTGAGAAGCACAACAGTAAGAGCCAGCATTGTGTAGCGAGTAAGGTGCTGGAGTTGGACCTGGGAAACCAGGGTTCAAATTCTGCCCTAACCATGAACTCACTAGGTCGCCTTGGGCAAGTTACAGTCTCTCAGCCTCAGTTCCCCATCTGTAAAATGGGAATGTGTGTCTGTCTGTTCCTGTGTTGTCCTCACCCTTGTCCATATTGTGAGCCCACTGGACAAGGACCTGTCTCTGAAAATCTGTGTCTATAAAGTGCTGTGTATGCCTACTAGTAGTGCTATAGAAATGATAAGAAGTTGTAGGTATAGGGGGGCAGGGCAGGCTGTAGCAATTTGAGTTGAGGAGAATCCCCCTCAGAAAAATTAAGATGGGAAGATAGCCTCCTTTTACTACCCTTAAGAGCATGTTAAAGATTATTCTTGGCGTATGGTTTGATTCCAGTTGAAATCAATGAAAGACTTCTACATATTTCAATGGGTGTTGAATCTGGACTCTCGTGTCTCTAGGATGTTTACAGTGAAAGCTCCATTAGTTGAGATCATTGCATGACAAGGGAATGTTTCAATAGTGGCTGCAAACGTGTAGTAAATAAGGGATGGGGAGGTGAAATTAAAAATATCAATTCTGTGTCTCACATGGGGCTCCATGCAGCACCTCATATGTGTTTCGTGGGCAAAAGGAAAAGTGAACTATGTGGTAGGATGCGGAGACCAAATATTTGAACATGCACCAAAGCTTTCATAGCTGGGCTGCCTAGAGATTACTTTTGCCAGCAGCAAGAGGTGGGATGAATATGGCCCTGTGTGTTTAGCTGAGTTTCCCGAGAGATGCCAGAGAGTTTCTCAAATGCCCTTTAAACTGCTGTGCTCTGTTTTCAAATATATTTTTTATAACATGCTTTAGGCAGACAAGTGCATTTAAGTATCTTTACAGTGTTGTTTTATTCATCTACTTCATGGAGTGGGCAGCTGATGGTAGCGCAGGAACAGGGAGAGGAAAAAATTGGAAAAAGCCTTCCCATTGTACTTTGTACATTGTCTAACACGCAGCAAATTGGAAAAGCGGCTCATGTTTAATTCCAAACCTAGCTGAGTCATGTTAAGTGGTGGGTCATGAGTGCCACAGTCTATTATACGTGGCAGTTCATTTGTTCATAAATTAGGGTGGTCCAGAAAGAATGGTTGCTATAAAGTAAACTGTAAATAGTTACTAAGCTCCTTGTAGATGTTTCAGTAGAAATAAGAAGCAAAATGTCTCTTTGGATTTATGAATGTATCTATTTACCGTTTTACGCTGGGGTGCTTAAAAGAATACAAATAAACATTAAATAAGTCTGGCTGGGGGCAGGCACGGGGGCAGAAAAATCAACACTAGAAGATAAAACACACTAGTTAAAAATCAGTGAACTGTATCATTCAGCAACTATTGGTTTGATGGATAAAATGTGTGGGAAAAAGCCAGAGGGGAAGAATTTCAAAGGCACAAAAGGTAGTTTTTTACCCAGCTCCCTTTGAAAGTCAATCAGGGTTTGGCATCTAACTCCCACTTGTGCCTTTTGAAAAGCCTTACTCAGAGTGTATGGGGAGGCCTGAAAGATCAGCAGTAGCTAGCATTCTGATGAACCACGTTAGATGATAAAGTCTTGGGGATGAGGATTGTTGGGCTAGACTATAGCCCTGTGGTAGGACCCCAAACCAATAGGATTCAAATGAAATTGGCGGGTCCAAATTAAGTCAGATGCTATTTCCAACCAGCTTACCAGGTTTTGGGTTAGGATGGGCTGAGCTTCTGCATATAGTGCCATCCGCAAGGGGAGGGGGCAGGTGTGATATTATGGTGTGTAGCATCATTCGTCTACTTTCTGTTGAAGCCTCACCTCTTCTGGAGACTATGGGTATTTTCAGACGTTACGAGATCACAGTGAACCACGGTGAATACCCACCTGTGGTCACTGTGTCTCGAACGTCTGTTTGGCGGCCGCCAGATGTTTGCCACGGTCAATACCCGCATGGGGTCAATTTGAACCATACTTCCCGGGCTAGCCGGGGGGAATGTCCCGGGAAGCGTGGTCAAAGAGATCCCCAGCGGGGTCCAAAAAAAAGTAACGTCTGGCCGCACGTTGCACCGCATGGCCCCTCCCCCTCCCAGATTCCCCTGCGGGATCCCCCCGGCACGTCTGATATGGCGTGATGGGGTGATCCCGGCGGGGAATGAATTGGGTGATTTCGGTACGGGGCCAACAGGGCCTGTAACGTCTGAAATCACCCTATAATGCTGTGATATCATGGTGTTTTGCAGGGGGAAGAGCTGCATTTTGGCATTGCACCAATGGAAAAGGAGGAGGTTGTCTGAGATAAATAACTGAATTATTGAGACTACATCCTGATCTTACTTACTTCAGGATAGTCCCTTTGACTTAATCACTGCTGCCTTAGTTATTTAAGGCTAGTTTCCACTACCTTTGCTCATACCAAATAGTACTTTGGGCCACAAGTAGTTTTATTGATGTAAAGTCCACTCCATTCCCCATTGCGGCCCATGAGATATGCCGGAAGAGCCTCCCTGTGGGTACCGTCTGTTAGTCTTGTTTGTATGGTGAGGGCTTACAGGAAGGCATTCTCGGTTGCTACCCCGACGCTATGGAACTCCCTTTCCCCAGAGGTTCATTTGAGCTTGACTCTGAGAATCTTCCAGAGGTGGTGCAAAACGTTCCTGACTGTAAAGGCATTTGGTGGGTGGTGATGGGGGAGTTGTGCTGAGTAGGTTTGGGGTAGGGTTGTGAATGTGGGTTGGATGTGGAAAATGGGTAGGTGGTTTTGGGTAGGTTTTGTTGTGTGAGGATTGGGGTTTTGTTTTTGTTTTTTAATTTTACTATATTTATGGATTGTTTTTTATATGTTTTGATATATTTTGTGAGCTGCCCTGAGCCTTTTTTTAGGGAAGATCAAGCTAAAAAAATTAATTAATTAATTAATTAAATGTTCAATTCTTCCTGATTGCTTGGTATATAATTTATACTAATTATTAGGGGTGGGAATTCTGGATCTTCCGGTATCCGATACTGCTGGTATTTGGTGTACCGGTAGTATCAGATTAAACCTGGTAATCAGGCCCATTTACCGGATTCCCCATACCGGATTTTCTTACATTGCGGCCATTCAAATGAATGGCTGCAATGTAAAAAAAAACCACAACCCTCCCCCCACTTTCCCTCCCCAGTCCAGGCTGCACGTGTGGAAGGGGGGACACTCCCCATGCACCCTGCCCAGCCTGGCTTTAAAAAAAGAAAAATTTCCCCTGAAGTCTCCGCTAGTGTGGGCTCCGGGCTGCCGCCGGCGCCCCAGAGCCCGCACCAGCAGGTAGGTACAGTTGTACTAGGGTGATCCCTGGGCTGGGGGGTGGTTTAACACACACCCCACCCCAGGGATCACCCTACCCGCGGCGGCAGCGGTCCGATTCTGGCGGCTTCAGCGCTGGCTGTGGCTGCCAGCTTCAGTGCTACAAGGCCTTCCGGTGAACTTCCGGAGCACAAGGTAGGCGATCCCTGGGTGGGGAGGTAGGTAGGGTGATCTGAACCCTGGGGTGGGGTGTGTGTTAAACCACCCCCCACCCCAGGGATCGTACCTGCTGATGCGGGCTCTGGGTCACCGCCGGCGGCCCAGAGCCTGCACCACTAGGGACTTAGGGTTAAAAAAAATAAAATAATCCAGGCTGGGCAGGGTGGGTGGGGGATGCCCCGCCTTCCACCCACACAGTCTGGGAGTGGGAGGGGGGGAGGTTTTTTGTGTTTTTTCCATTGATTTCAATGGGGACAGTTCCCCATTGAAATCAATGGAATAAATCCGGTACCGGTAAACCGGTACAAATCCGGCAATCCATTTTTTAAAAATCCGGTAACCGGTAAATCCGGTAGGCAGTAATTGCCCTGATGTCCCACCCCTACCAATTATAATATTGTTATATATATATAGTCTAAATGAGATCCTCCAACCACTCTGTCAGTTCAATCCCCTCTGATTTCAATGGGTCTCCTGTCAGAGCAGCTCTTTGAGGCCTGTCTGTCTGAAACATTAAGCCACAGAGATAGAACTAGAAATGGAACAGGGGCATAGCTAGGTTGGAATGGGTCCTGGTGGAGAAGATGGAATGGAATCCAGGCCAGTGTTCCTCCCAACAGCAGGGGATGAGGCTGCATCTGGAAGCGTGGGCATCCCACGCTCCTGGGCCGTGATGTAAATGCAACCCCTGTCTCTATTAAAACTACACCCTTGGAATACAAACCTGAGAAATAGAGATAAATTAAATATCATCCACATGCAGGCAATGTTTTGTTCATCTCCAAAAAGAGAGATGTCTCAGTTATTACCATTTTGTTTCGCATAGCAACTGGAACCAGTAAAAAAAAAAATCATATTAAAAAAGCAAAGCTAATATATACATTCCCCAGCCTGTTAGCTTCATGAAGGTCAAATTGTTATGATAACCCACCATTGACCAAAGCATATGCCTCTAGTGAAGGATTAAATGATTTAAGCAAAGTTCAAGTCAAATCCAGATTTTCACAAAATATAGAAAAGAAAAGTCTGCTTGACCTGGTCAAATACCTTCTTGGTATCTCAGAAGCTGATCAGTGAATTCAACTGCACCAGCGTGGACAAGTGGATTTGATTACATTCCCCTTTCATCATTATCAGCAAAAATGCTGCCCTTTCATAAAAGCATACTGATTTTTGTTTGGTATTTCCAGGAACAAACTTTCCCTTTTTAGTGGCCAATATTTTTGTTAGAGTTCGTGATCTTCTTTGAGGTGGGAGATTTGGCTAGGATATACAGATGTGCAAAATGTTTGCATTGCTCATGGGGGAACAAGGGAATAACAAACCACCTGCCTTTTCCCTAAAAGTGTTTGCATTATTTGACTGCTTTAGAGGGGGTAAAAACCTTCTCTCTTTAAGCTATTGAATATTTCAGTGTTGCTCTGTGACTTTACTCTTAACTCAGGGAATGGGTGTAAACTCAGAGTAGCTCTATTGAATACAATTGAGTGATTCTTATTTATATCAACTTTGATCCAGTCTCAGTGTTAAGATCCTGGGCCTGAGACAAGGCCTAGACTGGGCAAGAGACTGAGCAGAACCGGGGTCAGAGTCCAGAGCACCATTTTAATCCAGCATCTGGTCCATGGAGATAGGCAAGAGACATAGTCCCTTTTAAAATGGGCCACCACTGGGGGTGTGTGTGTGTGTGTGCCAGCGTGCACGCCGCTGTGGGGGCAGTGCGGGGGTGCACCTGCGGACGGGCACACTCCCATCCCCCATGCATCCCCACACATGGAGCAAGCTGCGCTTTCGCTGGTTGCTTCATGCATACGGGATGGATGGGGATGCATGAGGCATGGGAATGCACAGTCAAGCAGCTCCACATTTACATGGGATGCTCCCTCACGTGGCTGATGGGTGTCCATGCGTGGGATCGTATTGTATAAAAAGAGCCATAGTCTGATAGCCAGGCAGTGGTTAGAGTCCGCTACATTATACCAAGCAGAGTTCAGATGAAGACAGGAAAAGTTGGAGTTCCAGACGCACAAGTTAACGGAGCTGGTGGAGCCAGATCTCTATCAGATTGTTCAGGACAGGAGCTTGTTGTGACCCAGGAAACTATATAGGAGTTCCTGACTAATTAGATTGGGGTGGGGGTCATTAGTGGCCAAACAGGAGCCTGGCAGGGTGGATGGCTTGCCAGAGGGCATAGGACTGGTGGCAGTGTTGATCTCACTGCTGCCTACAAACTAGGGGTGTGCACCAGGCCCCCATGTCATTTTCATTTTTCATTTTTGTTTTCGTTATTCAAAAATGTTGTTTTCGTTATTGTTTAACGACAAGTTGTTTTCGTTTTCATTGTCAATATTATTTTTGTTATCTTTTTGGTATTGTTTTTGATATTGTTTTTGTTTTTGTTATCGATATCGGTATTGTTATTGTTATCAGTATTGATATTCGTTATCGTTATTGATATCATTATTGATATCGGTACCATTTCAAACAAAGCTTTTATTTTAGGTATCAGTATCATTATTGATTTCGGTGCATAACTAATATTTATCTAAATGTAAGGGAGACAGGGCGGGGAAAGGAAAATGATTATCTAATCAATTATCTATATAACTATTCTAATTTAATCTATATGTCCATAATATATATCTATAGCTAATATATTGCCTATCTCTATATAATGTACAGGGGCAGAAGGGCAAGGAAAGGGAGAAGGTAAAATGTAGGGTATGAGGAAGGAAAGGTATTGGTGGGAGTACCAAATAAATAAATAAATAAATAATACAATGAGGGCTAGGGAGGGTTTTTTATGTGCAAGCACCACAGTTCTGTAAACACAACCTGACAAGCAGAGCTCTCACAGAACGGAGAGAAAAAATATGGCCCTCCCATTATAAAGGGTTGCAGTGCCCTCCCCCAGAGCCCCTCTGATTGGTTGTGGGAGGCAGCAGGCATTGAGAAACCACAGAGTGTCATGAGACTGCTGGGCCCTGCTTGCGCTGCTCATTGGCCAGTGATACATCCATCAGATACTGCTGAGCTGCTCACCCCTCCCAACACAGGCACAGTTCAAGAGTTCAATCCTGTTAAGACTCTGAGATGTCTGCTCCCTCCTCCCCACTCTACATTTTCCCTCCAAACCCCAACTGCCACAGCACTAATAATAACAATGATAACGACATTGTCATTTTTGTTTCTTGTTATCATTTTTGTTACCATTTTTGGTATTGTTTTTTATATTGGTATCGGTTGTCATTTTTGTTATTGTTGTTATTATTCTTGGTTGTCATTTTCGTTATTGCAATAATGAAAATGACAATTTTCGTTATCGTTACTGTAATAACGAAAATGACATGCACACTCCTGGTGTCCAAGGGTCACTGTTCCCTGGTATTGTGACACTCTAAATCTAAAATCTGACCACCAGCACCTATGCTTTCATAACCACAAGGTTAGACTACTGCTCTGTGATGACTGTTCAGAAGCTGCAGTTGGTGAGAACATGTTGGCTTGCCTTCTGATGGGGTGAGTTGTTGTGAGCAGATTATACCCCTACTTTAGTCTGCAATGACTTTCAAGGTCCTGGTTTTTTGCTTATAAAGCCCTAGAAGGTCTGAACTGCACATAACGGTAAGACTTTATGCTCCAGCATGATCTTTGATTTCAGCCAGGAATGCCCTCTTGCAAGTCTTGCAAGGGATGTTCTCAGTGGCTACCCCACATCTATGGAACTCCCTTTCTCTGGAGCTTCATCAGAGGTCAGGCCTGAACATTTTCTGGAGGTATTGTAAGACTGTTTTATTTGGCCACGCAGTTAGTGACTGTGTATAGGACGGAGGAGGATTGAATTTTTATATTTTGATTGTAACATATTTTAATGCAATTTATTTCATATTCCTTTTTTTACATTGTTTTATATATTGGTGTCCACCCTGAGACTTCAAGGTAAGGATACAAATCTAAATAAATACATAATAAAACAAAAACAACGGAAAACCCTTTTTACCCATCTGTTTCATCCCCCAATGACTAGCAGGTCAGTTGTGACTGCAACTTGACCAACAGTATAGGACTGAAACAACAAATCATGGTGAATGCTGTTTCCATCAGAAACCGGTCATTCACATTCATTTGTGTGGCACGTAAACTTACCAGCTTTTCCTCTGTTTTTGCTATTTGTCATTATTTTTCATGAGTTGAATAGCGTGTCTGCCCCATGCACATTCACAGGGGCTGTGAAGACACAAAAGTGTCAGCTAAGTGCCAAGAAAGTGCCGTAAGTGGTTGTAAAACTGTCATAAATATCCCCCAAAATCCTGGAAAGTGATAGAAAGTGAAAAATGTCAGGAAGTGATGAAAAATGATGGAGAGTGTCAACATTTACAGGAAATAGTGGAAGATCACAGGCACTGATATAGACAATGTAGAAACACAGAATCACCGCAGACTGACAAAGTATTGGCAAACATTTGCAAGCACTCCCAAAAGGTCAGCATTTCCCTGCAGAATGGGAACACTTGCTGTTGTTTCAGCCCTACAATAAGACTGCACACACAGATTAATAACACTAAAAGCTATGCTGCTTCAAAACTGATGTGTAGTTAATAGTAAGATCTGTACATATTATTGTCACAGCCGACAGAAATTACAAGTCTAGGAAATTTAAACTATGGGTAACTGGGAATGGGAATAAATGGAATGGATGGTCAACATAAAGGGCAGGTATGCCTTACTGTCTTCTCCTGATGGAGAGAAATATGGTTTAAACAAAGCGGTATCTTAAAATTTCTGTGTGCTCATGCAACACTACTAGGGAAGTTAATTAGACAGAAAGTAGAGCTGCATACAGACATCAGGAAATGAAAGGGAGATTTTGGGGACTGAAAGGAAAGAGACAGAAGCTAGTTCACAACTATGGATAATTATAAACAGATAAGAGGACAAAGGCCAATATATTCTCAATGAAGTGCCTAAACATTATGTGTAGGTTATAGCTGCAACCAGGTACCTAGTAAGTCAGGTACCCCAAATCTGGCCTGCCTGACTTGCCCCAGCTGCTTTAAGGCACCAATTGGTACCTGAACATGACCCAACTCTCCAGGAGGGATGGGCGAACAGAACGCGGTTTGGATGTTCGGTCGTTTGGTTAGAAACCCAAGTTCGGGTTCGATGGTTCGGCTCAGCCGAACTTGGATGAACATTCAAAAATAGTGAAATCGAAACCGAAACGAAATCAAAACCGAAACCTAATTTTCGGTCCTGGAAAGACGTTTTTCCTGCCTCCAAACTCATCCGAACTCGTCCAAACACGACTGAACTGTTTGGTCATTCGAGAGTTCAGTTCGGATGTTCAGTTCGGATGTCTGAACAGACTAAGTTCGGTCCAAACTCTGAACATCCGAACCGCTTTCACCCATCCCTACTCTCCAGACTGACTCGCCTCACTTCAAGCTGCTGCTTCTCCAGTCACTCAAGTCCAGTTGCTGCTTCCTGCTCCCTTCTCCTCACAGACCTGCATGCTGCTCAGCTGAATGGGGAGTGAGTGAGGAGGCCTCTTCCCACCTTTGTGCACCCCTTTAATGGGTCCCCTATTCCTAGGCAGACCCAAAATGTGCATGCATTCAGGATCCATGCACACCCCTGATAATGATCTCCCTGGGAACACACACAATTTAATATGCAAGATCGAGAATGGACCCTTCTACCACTGTCTACTAGGAATGGGTGAATGCGGTTCGAAAGATCGGAGTTCGGACTGAACTCGACCAGTTCGGTCGACCGAACCGAACTTCTGAACCGAACTCAATTTTCAAACCGAACCAAATTTCCGAACTCGGTTCTGTTCGCCCATCCCTATAAAATAATATTCCTGTCACGGACGTAGGGGGAAGGATAGGGAAGGGGACAGGCAGGACCCCAGGAGACTATACTACAAGATACAGAAACAAGACAACACTCAGACAACCAGAGGCAACTACGCTTACTGCCAAAACCTAGCTTGGTAAGACTAGGGTCCCTCAGGGTGTAGGGTGGGCTTTCCCTCAGAACTAGAAGGCAACCCTTTTCATCATAGGGACTAGGCAAGCAGTAGCTGTCTGCCTCGGAGGGACAAGACGTACAAACACAAAGGGAAACCACCCACTCAGGGGAATACACAGGGCCCAGGACACCGTGCAGTTTCTGTAAAGGGAAAAAAGGGGGAGGGGGATAGTTCCTGGGGGGAAGGGGAGGGAGTATAGGGAATAGGGATAAGGGACTGGGAGGTGCAGGGGAACGGGCTTTCTCCCTTCTATCAAGGTGGTAGGAAGGCAGGGGGAGAGGGAGGCTGGAAGGGAACAGGGCAGCAAGGAAACAGGTATCCACATTAAATCTCACACTGAATACACTTAACCAGGAAACACCAAGACAATAGACCCACGTATACTCACTCACTCACTCACTCACTCAGGAAGGGGAACACAGGGACCAAACGCTTATCACACTTCTCCACTCTGACACAGAACTCCAAGGCAAGAGGGGGCCAGCTTCTCAAGAATGATTACCGGCGGGGGAGTCCGGGTACCTTTTATAGTTTCCCTTGTTTGCTGCCTCTAGTTCCCCGGGTGGGGCCCAACCACCCTGCTGCCTCAGCTGATGCTGCTTTGGAAACGCAGGGGGCGTGGTCAGAGGCACGCTCCCCTGCTACGAAACCCTGCCCCCTCGTTTGTCCAGCGCCTCACCTGCGTCCCCTGCCGAGCCCCTGAGGAGGGCCCGGCTTCGTGTCAGCGGACCCGTCGTTCTGGGGTGCTCGGCCTGGGGGGGGCGCGCGCTGACGCGGGGAGGGCACGCGCCGACGCGGGGAGGGCGCGTGTTGACAATTCCATTTAGTTCAATGGGGTTTGAATTTCCAAACTCTGTTTGGAAGTTTGGAGTTTGGACCAAACTCGAATAGTTCGGTCAACCAAACCAAACTTCCGAAATGAACTGGATTTTTTAACCGAACCAAACCGAATTTCTGAACTCGGTTCTGTTCGCCCATCCCTAATGCCTACTTTTTGCCTGCACTCATGGGACTAATTATACTGGGGAATGCATCCCCCACAAATTTCCTCCCCTGCAATTCTAGAGATATGGGGGCAGAGCTTATGCAGATTGGCATCCCCCTCCAATTTTAACCCAAAGGGCTCTGCATTGGTTTCCTTTAAAAGTAGTACCTTAATTTAAAAGAAAATTTTAAACTATATCATGAACTGAAATTTAAGCTATTGATGCAATTCTGGGATCCTTCAACAAAGTGCATTTTTAGACACACTGTTTTCTCCACGGACTTCGAAGTCTGGGTGCGGCAAACTTGCACATGGGGAATTTAGACATTCATCCCCCCACGGGAATTCACCCGAGTGCCATTGTAAAGAGCTGTGCTGGGTGACTCCTGCATGTCTGGAGGCCTGAACTTGTAAAACCTCTGCTATGGGGTTTTACAAGTCCAGGTCTCAAGACATGTGGGACTCACCTGGCACCGCTGTTTACAATGGCACTTGGCGACTTCCAATGGGGGGGCTGAGCATCTGTTTAAATCTGACTTTGAAGTCCAGGGGGGGGGGGAATGGTGTGTCTAAAAACTCAGTACTATAAGAAAAATCTACCCTTTCTGTCATTATGACCTTGATTCTGAGAACACTGGAAATGCATTGAGTGACTGAGCAGAATATCAACATCTCTCCTCTTGACACTCTGTAAGGGAAAGGGGGAAATATCTCCTCAATCCAAGCTTTGGTATCTTTAAAGCATCCCCTTAAATGCTCCATATTCAAAAGGGAAACATCTGCCTAGATAATGTTTGATATGTCAGGGTCAATAATGTTCAAGGGAAGACATGTTGTGCTAATGATCATTAAATGTTGATCAAAGATTTAGTTAAAAGAGACTTAATTAGCACAAAACCTCTGTAGGAAAAAATAGAAACACCTATTACAACGTATTCAGTTGCATCTGAAACTTTGATGGAACCCAGCAATGGTAATAATAAGAATGTAAGAAGTGCTATACTAGGTCAGACCAATGGTCCATCAAGTCCAGCACCCTGTCTCTACAGTGGCTACTACTGGGTTGCTTTGGAGAGGTACTTAACAGGTCATAATGCAGTGATCAATTCCCTGCTATTCACTCCACTCCCGACGGTCAGAGGTGGCATCCCCACAGCCTACTTGACTAATAGCCATGTATAGACCTCCAAGTATTTATCCAATCTTTGTTTAAAACCCAGATATGCTACTGGTCTTCATAGCATCCTCTGTAGGGGTCACTGTACGTTCCTGCCTCATCATGAGCTTTCAGTGCAATCCTGTGGTAAAAACAAAGGCTAATTCCCATGCTGTGAAGTGAGCATTGGACAATCCAGTAACTTTGTCTAATACTCACTTCACAGCATGAGCATCATAAAATCTACATCTTAAATCTTAAACTATCTGTGCTTCTTGTTTTAACTTCATATAGGACAGTAGCTTTGTAACTTTGTAATAGTTACAAATAACTTTGTAACTTTGTCTAATACTCACTTCACAGCATGAGCATAAAATGAGCATAAAATCTACATCATCAATCTTAAACTATCTACGCTTCTTGTTTTAACTTCATATCGGATAGTAGCTAATATGATGAGGCATACTAATTGTCCAGTTATTCCTGCAAGGAATTTCCCCAGTAGTGGATCCCCGTGTGCTGATTGCAGCTGATGCGAGTCAGCATCACTCCACTGATTCCAACAATAACGTAGACTTTGTAAAACAGTCATTTTTACATCATAACCATATAATTCTATGTCCAAGAGGAGGATAATTAAGTATCGTCAGAGCCACTCCCTCCATGCCTTGGTTTCCCCTGCACAAGTAGCAGAGAGTCAAACAGTTTCCTTTTACACTCCGATTGCCACCTAATATATTGTATAGATGCTTATAACTAGTATCTCAACCTTCAGCAACTGGTTCTTTTTAGGGATGGGCGAACATGGTTCGGAAGTTCAGAGTTGGCCCGAACTTGGCCTGTTCAAGCGACCAAACACAAACACAAATCCGAACACAAACAGACCGAACCGAACTAAATTCTGAATGCCAAAATCACTGAACAGTTTGGTCAATTTGGATTGCATTTGGGTGAGCTCAGGTGGCAAAAACGTGTCACTGGAAGGCAAAACGTGACAGGGAGGGGGAGTCAGCTGAGGAGCAGACTTCCAGGCACCAGGGGTGGACAGTTCCCCATTGAAATCAATGGGAAAAAAACGGTACCGGTATACCGGTTTTAATTCAGTAAACCGGTTTTTTGTCCCAAGTCCCACCCCTACTAGATAGGTATACATAGTAGTTAGCTTAGTTATAGAGCTAGATAGAGATACAGTGTGTTTATAGGACAAGGCCTTTGTAGTTAATTATTAGGATATTCGGATATTCCATTTAGTTCCATTTAGTTCCATTTAGTTCAATAGGTTTTAGAACAGTTAACAGCAGTTAGATTTTGTGTGTGTGTGTGTGTGTATATATATATACCAACGTGTGGCCAGCCCTGTCGAAAGTGGACAAGGGTATTCTGTCCTGCCTACCAACCAGTGTCCCCAGTGAGCGGGTGTTCTCTGTGGCAGGGGATATTTGTACCCCCACCGCCTGAGATGGGGCCAAGTCAGTGGAGAAGTTGCTCTTCTTGACGGTGAACATTCCGCTGCTGGGATTCCCCGAGCTGCCCCTGGACAAGGACTGATGGTGCAGTGGCACACGCCATCCCATGCCAGGGGCAGTCAAGACGGGGGTCCTCCTCCTCAATCTGGGCTAGGTCTACTGCTCTTGTGCTGCTGAGGTGCTGTCCCTCCCTCCCAATGCCTGGCACCCGCCCTGCCTCTCTCTCTCTCTCTCTCTCTCTCTCTCTCTCTCTCTCTCTCTCTTTCTAGACGGCCTTGGCCACCTTATTTGACTGACTTCATGATGCAGGGTGGCATTGGGAAACAAACTGTAAGCCTGCCAGCAGGCCTATGGCTACAAGATCTCGGCCTGCCTATGTGATGCTGACTGGCTCTCACTCTCACACACTGCACAGTCTTTGCTAGCCTATCTGTGTGCCCTGCTGCCAATGTCCCAGCCTGCCTGCCCTACTGCCTCCCATGCCACTCTGCCTGTCTGCCCACCAAGCTCAGCATGCCTCAGTCCACCTTCCTGCCTCCCATGTCAAGGTGTCTGTCTGCCCACCCAGGTTGCCTAGCTCAAAGCTGCCCAAGCCATCCTGCCCTACTGCCTCTCATGCCACGCTGCCTGCCTGCCTGCCTTCCCACCCAGGTTGAAAAGCTCAAACCCTGCCTCAGTCTGCCTGACTGCCACTCATGCCACACCACCTGACTGCCTGCCCCGGCAACCAATGTCTGCTGCTGCTAGTGCCAATGGCCCCCAGGCCTATATGCTGTCTGTGCAAAGAGTTCTGTAGTAATGTACCCTGGCAACCAATGTCTGCTGATGTCAATGACCCCCAGGCCAGGCCTATATGCTGTCTGTGGCAAGGGTTCTGTACCCTGGCAACTAATGTCTACTGGTGCTAGTACCAATGGCCCCCAGGCCAGGCCTATATGCCGTCTGTGCCAAGGGTTCTGTACCCTGGAAACCAATGTCTGCGGCTGCTGCCAATGCCACCCATGCTGTCTGTGCTCCTTTCACGGAGGTGATGTCATTCCACCGTATCAAGAAACAGCCACTCCAGCCCCAGGACCCGCCACCAGGGTTCTGGGTCTACATTACTGGCAGGGAGGGCTGTGACCAATATCTAGAAGCTGCCACTCTTGCCCCAGGACCCACCATCATGGGTCTGGGGCCATCATTCCTCGCACAGACAGCCAATTTTCCAAAACATCAAGAAACAGCCACTCCAGCCCCAGGACCCGCTGCCAGGGTTCTAGGGCCAGGTTACTAGCAGGGAGGACTGTGGCCAGTATCCAGAAGCTGCCACTCTAGCCCCAGGACCCAGCGTCATGGGTCCAGGGTCATCATTCCTTGCACAGAGAGCCAATTTTCCAAAACATCAAGAAACAACCACTCTAGCCCCAGGACCCACCTCCATGGTTCTTGGGCCAAGGTACAGGCAGGAAGTGCTGTGGCCAATACCTAGAAGCTGCTACCTCAGGGTTCTTGTGCCCTATCATTCCGCTCATGGCGCGCTGTCATTCTACCTTTTCTTTTCTTAACCTGCTGTTCATGGAGAGAGAGAGAGAGGGGGGGAAAAGAAATAAGAGAGAGAAAGTCTCCCCACTGCTAGAAGGAGAGACAGACATGATCCCACCCATGCTGTCACCTGCACTATATGGCCAGAGAGAGAAAGAGAGAGAGAGAAAGAGGTTCCCAGATAGAATGAAAGGGATGGGGGTTGGAGGGGGAGAGGTAGGTGTATCCCTATCCAGCTGCCACCTGCCAGAACCAGGAAGAACTCCCATCTGTGCTCATGCGCCCAATGTATATTGCCCACATCCATCCTGCAGCAAACCTACCATAATGAGATGGAATATAACACTACGTATTATATCTGCCTGCCTGCCTGCCTGCCTGCCTGCCTGTGTGCATTCCTGTACCTGCTGCTACCACCTATCGCATGATTGAATGATGTGTGCCCGATAGGCTTTAGGCTGTCATTCCACTATCCCTGAATCAGTCATGCCCGCCTGTCCCAGGAACCATCAACTAGATTCTGGGACCATCATTCCAGCCACTGGGGACTGCATTCCATTCCACTGCATCCAGAAGCCTGGTGCCCGCATGCCAGCCTGCCCCCAACAGGCTACAGCCTACTCCTCCATGTCCACCCGTGGATGCCCGTTGAAGCTGCTTGAAATTAAAGCTCTTCTGACCACCAGTTCCCACTTCCTGCTGCCCGGCCTGCTGCCAAGGAGCTTGTCTCTCTTTCTCTCTGTCACACCCACCCACACAAACACAAACACAAGCCCTGCACCTCCTGAGGGGCTGCTGCAAGTTGAGACCCTGCTGCTGGCACAGCACATCTTTGGGTTAATAACTACGCTACGTAGGGTGGCAGATGCTGCTGGTAGGGATTGACAAGCTGTATGAGATTCTGCCACCTGCCAGTCAGAACTTCATCACATAGGGATAAAAGATTGGACAGAACAAACGAAGCTTGTAACAAGAAATACAACAACTTTTATTAAAACTATTTAAATAACAAAAACAAAACAACATCATCATCATTCTGGAACCAAAAGCAAACATTCAAAGGAAACTTATAAATTAAACCATGAATCTCTGGGTCTGTCCCCCGGGACTTGGGGGAAAGGCAACAGCTGTTGGGGCACAGCACAGGGCTGAGGGTCAGCCACCCCATAGCCGTGGGAGGCGGAAAACTCCACGGCCCCTTCCATGTCCCTATGCCACCTGGAGAGCACCTGGTGGTACTTTTCCAGGCATTCCATCTCAGCAGAGATGTACTGGCCATATGCCTCCACCTTCTTCCTCTCCACCTGAACCGCCTGCAACTGCTCCACCAGGCGGTTCTCCATGGTAGCTGCTGTCTCCTGCGGTCTGGCCAAAAAGTCCCGGGTGGGCCTCTCCAACTCGGCCCCAAAGGACTTGGCCTCAGCATTCTCCCAGGGCCGGGGGTCTCCACATCGGGGCTGGGGGGTGGGGGAAGACATTACATGCCGTCGCTTGCAGGTTGCCTTCCCCCCCTTCTTCTGGCGCTGTTGCTTGGGCTCCACGGCCATGCCAGAGTTCCTCTGCCACCTCACTGTCTGGCCGTGGAGCTTTTCAATGTGGGTAATTATCCCCGACGTGGTTCCCTCTCTGCCTCCTTAATCTTTTGCCGCAGATCTAAAGAGCATAAAAAGATAGGAACATAAGAAGTGCCATACTGCATCAGACCAATGGTCTGTGTCAAGCCCTGCCTGCATTCTGTCTCCACAAGTGGGTGGGTGGCCAATCTCTCTCTGCAGGGGACTTCC
>QEPC01015552.1:1953946-1995003 GCA_003113815.1 Sphenodon punctatus
CCCCCCCCCCCCCACGCCTGCACATCCGGGGGGGGGGGAGGGAGAAGCTGTGCAAAAACAGTCTGTGTGTGTGTGTGTGTGCGTGTGTGTGTGTGTTAGAATTGATTAAATAGAGGCACTTCTTCTTTCCAACATAGAGAAGAATGAGGTGATACATTAAAAATAGATAGCAGATGACCTTGTTTGCCTCCTCCTTGACCTTTCTTCATCATTCTAATAGCAAACATCTAGCAATTGATTGGTTCATTTTAAATGCTACTAAGGTAAATGTCACCCTGCTTTGAACTGATGAAAGAATTGAACAAAGAAGGATCACAGTAATTGCAACATGTTAAAGAATGCAGATCACAAGCATTGAGCACAAAAAGCTAATGTAACTACTTTCCTGCATGTAAAATCCTAGAAATGAAAGAATGGCAGTTGGATAAATTTAACTTAACTTAAGGCCAGTCCTTCACATCTCTTACAACATGCCTTTGTAGCAGAATCTGCAACTTCATTCTAAATCAATATGTTTTTTCTCGGGGAGCATGATTCCATCATAAATCATCATTTGCACAACACGTTTCTACTAATAAATCTGCAGCGAGAAGGGATAGAGAGGAAACTGGCTAACAATAAACTGCAGTGTTAAACTAGGGAGAAAAATAATACAAAACGCAAGCCCGTTATTGACACCTGCATCTGTGATATACCTTTACATCAACTATTGCTGAATTAAATTGCTTTCTTCAGTAAATAGCCATCTATAAAATTCTATTCAAGGAAGAGTGAATCTGCTGAGCACAAGCTGTTTGCTCTTTATGAGGAGAGAACATATTATGCATATAATTTAGTGGCAAAACAAGCCAACTGCCTCTCCAGCAGATTTTCAACAGATTTTCATAGCAAGACAGAAATTGAAACAAATACATATTTTGTGGTTTGGATGTACAGCCGAGGAACTGATTACCCAATAGACTAAAAATTTCCTTTCAAACCTCAAATGCATAGTCGTATAATCTGTTATATGGCTAAACACCAATCTGGGTTAAACAAAGGCCAAATTATTATGGTGTTTTATTGACATTGATATAAGGATAAGCTACCGGTAGACAAACTGGAAGTTCGGAACTTTGCTGGTATGGAAGATGAAAATTACCAAGTAGAAGACTAAAGTTAGGTCCCTTAATTCTGATTTAGGGGGAGATTTTTAAAAGTCACAAAGGACCCTTAGGCATGCAATACCCATCAAAAGGCAATCACTTGTAGTCATTTGAAAATGTTTCCCTGCACCCACCCAGGGGACTTATAAATAAAAGCAACTAATGTTCAAAAATGCTGGACCTACCCTGAAGCTCACATTGAAAATCAGCTCAATTACGATGATGTCTAAATATAGGCCCCTTTTGCACGGGCAACACCCACGCTAGAACATCCAGAAATCTGGGTGTTCTAGTGTGGGTGCTGCCCGTGTAAACTCTGTGGGGGTGGAGGTGTGCATTCCCATTCACACACCTCCCCAAAGATCCCCATGCACGGAGGCACTGGAAAAAATGGAGATGCCTCCGTGTGTGATGATGTTAGGGGATACGTGGGGATGGGTGTGCGCCATGTCAGAACCCTCCCACCACCCACCACACGTGGACCACAGCGCACCCCCACGCAGCTGCGGCCCGTGTAAAAAGGGCCATAGCTTTGGATCCAACTTTTCAGCTCCTGTTTTTGAAGGTCTTGGTCAGGGCTGCCTGTGGCAGGATGGGCGGGGTAATAAGTTTTTAAAATAAAATAAATAAAATCCTTTTGCATTTCTCTTCCAAAGTGTTTCTAATCATGGAAAATCATAAGGCATTGCCCTTTTAATTGTGGATATCCTGCAACTATAAAATCTAGATCCTGGCAAATTACTTGCATTGTGTAGTATATTACTCTACAATCAGCCCCATTTTCTCATTGAGGCTACTCACAAATTACCCAATGCATTATTTCCTGCCATTTTTAGACATTTGTGCAAATCTTGTGTAAGTACATTTAAACTAATGCAAAGCTGGTATAAAGGGGGAGACAGAGAGAGTGGAGAAAACAAGAAAGCCAGTATGTCTGTTTAAACAAAATACCACTTTGTTTGTTTTTATGAAGCAGCGTGTTTAACTTTTTTGTATTGGTATATGCAGGGGTGTACAGCTGCATGGTAGGGGAGAGGAATGCCAAGGAGTACAAACAAGAGGAAGTGGATGTGATCTAAAACTAGTAGAGAAAAATTCACGTAACAAAAAGGCAGCTTTAACTGGAAGAACATAAGTGCCATACTGAGTCAGACCAATGGCCTCTCAAGCCCAGCATCCTCTCTCTGACAGCGGTCAATTTCGGTCGCACGGGAGAAGTACCAGCAGTCACAATGGGTAATCCATTCCCTGTTGATCACTCCCTGCTCCTGACAGCAAGGAGTTCCCATCTCCCATGCGACCGAAATTGTAAACAAGCCAAGTGCATGCACTAGTGACCTCACATCTTTGTGAATGTTACACACCTTGTCTCTCCCTCTGTTCCCCTTCCTTCATCTCCCCACCTCCCCACCCCCCGAGTGGAAAACATCTTTGCTCCTCAGAGTTCTGCAAACACTTCTTCTATATGTGGAAGTGGGTGACTGTCAGTGGGACTGATCCCATGCCCCACGTACACTGAGTGCAATCCGTGCACACTTGCACACAACTCATGCACACGTCCATTGCAGGTGCATTGTGCCCCATGGATTCCATGCGGAGGGGGTTTGGGATTGTGGCCAATGACAACAGCTTTATTTTGCTTCTTTAAGTCTGCACAAAAGCTAATACCTCCAATTTTCTTTGGGTAATTTCAGATGTGCTGGACCTCCAGGTCCAACATGCTGAGAACCGGACCGGGATCCGTTCCGGATACTGGTCCGTGATCAGGCCAGCCACCCTTTAGACATGCCGGCCTGATCACAGTGGGGAATTGGGGAGAGGGGGCGAGGCTATGCGACGTGACATGCGGTTGCTCAGCCCCATCCAAACTAACCAGGGTTCTGGAGGTTCTCACCTCCAGAACCGTGGTCAATTTGATCCCGGCTGGGTGTTCACTGGGCTGAACATCTGGCTGGGAGCAAATGGAAGTGCATGGGATTGCTGCCACCACACCGGATCCACTGTGGTTCAGTGTGGTTAGCAGTGTTCCGTTTGTCACCACAATTTCCATTTCCATTTTAATTTATACCCCGCCTCTCTCCCGAAGGACTCGAGGCGGCTTACAACACAATACAATCTACAATCTGGGGGCTATAATCCACACAGGGAACCCCAAGTCAATAAACATATTAGCATAATAACTAGAACAATACAAAATTAAATTAAAAAGATCAAGCACAGCAAATTTAAATATAACAATCAAAATCATCAAAAAATCCACCCCCCTTATGCCTCACCAATATCCCATTCTATGACCTCCCCCATCACCATGGGGTAGGTCCCACATTCTAACCACTCGTTCCCTGCTGCCACCAGGGAAACTCTAACCACCTCAATCCCTCTCTCATCGGGAGGAGGTGACCCCACCAATCCTGTATCAGTGAGCATAACTGTATCAACCTCCTCACCTTCTCCTCTCTGTATTCCCAACCCCATCCAAGCTACCCCATCGACAGCCCCTCTCTTCTCCCCTTCATCACTACATGCCAACAGTTCTTCCCCCTTAGCTCCCCTATTTAACTTCCCAGGGAGTACCTCTAACTCTACCTGCTCTTCTTCCTCCGTCTCCACCATACATCCCCTTACCCCTACATTTCCCTCATCCCCCATACTCTCCCCCTCTATCCCCTCCATGCCCCAAAGGGCCCCAAAGGGCCGCGCCCTTTGGCCGCAGCCCTTCAGCTTGCGGCCACCGGCAGTCCTTTTAACTCTCTCCCCGCACTTCCGGTCACTGGAGCGCAGGGGGGGGGGGGAGGGTGAACCAGTCCAAACCCCACTCACAACCCCCTTTCTTCACAGATGCCTTGGGACCCCCTCCAGCCAGCGGGACAGCAGCGGCAGCAGGACAGCAGCGGCAGCAGGACAAGCCTCCAGGAGCAGTGGATGGTAAGTGCTGCTGAGCTGTGAATGGGTGAAAACCATTCAGAAGATTCAGTCTCTTCAACAATGCCATTCTGTACTAGTTTTTCAAGCTCTTGTGATACAGCTTCCCTGACTGAAAATAGTAGGCAGCATAGTTTCTGTGGTATACGTTTCAAATTTGGGCAGATTTTAATTTTATGAACAAACCCATGTGCACAACCAAGTGGTTCCTCAGAATGGTCTATAGTGACAGATGAGACTGGAGTGCCTGCTGTAGGGGTGTTTAGTGTAGTGGAAGCAATGTGTTCATTAATGACCTGCAAATTTAATGCAGCAACAAAATCTCTGCCTAGGATAGGACTGCCATTAGCTACAATATAGAAGTTTGCAGCTGCACTGTAGGTATCAAAAGTCACATGCACAGACAGGCAACGAAGTACTGGAATTTGGTTCCTTGGGTAGCACACAAGGCATAGTCTTGGTTCAATAAGTGACACGTTGCAAAAGTATTGCAAGTAAACAGATTCAGATAATGTAGAAACTGCTGAGCCAGAATCTAGCATTAAGTCAATAGCAGAAGGTTTACCCCCTGCTGCAGTAGAAAGATGAACAGCGCATATTATTTTATCGTGGATGCATTTGGGGCTGTTTCTGTCCACTCTCAAAACAGTAACATCAGGCACGGTAACTTTGTGTATTTTTTGGTTGGACTGACGACTGTGACAACAATCCTTTACTGTCTTCTGACCGTGATCCCCTGCAGCCCCTGACACCCGTGCAATAATACATGACATTTTATAATCTGATGATTTAAGCATATTAGAGTTCAGCTGGTAAACCACTGGATTTGAATAATAATTTCAGTATCACATATATTTTGTTTCCCTTTCTAAAGTTTACCCGAGTTTAGTTCTTCTCTGGTCAATCAACTGCACAAGTAGTTTTCACTAAAACTGAGGTTAATGCTGGTTCATAATATAGTCACTCTGGGAAATGTCTGACAACTATTGTCAACAGAAAGTTCTTTTTTTGTTGCAGGGAAGGGTTTTATCAGAGCAAAGTGTTTTTTCTCTCTTTTCCATTGACTTCTCATCAGGAGAAATGTTGATTGCCCTGAAATCTTTTGGGGTCATTTTCCAAATGGAAACAAAATCATGTACAGTGCATCAGAAAATGAGGTTGTTTGTAGAGTAATATACTACATAATACAAGTAAGTTGCCAGGATCTATATTTTATAGTTGCAGGATATCCATAATTTAAGACAAATGGCTTATGATTTTCCATATTTAAAAAGACTTTGGTAGAGAAATGCAAAAGGATTTTGACCAAGACCTTCAAGAACAGGAGCTGGATTCAAATTTGGATCTAAAGTTATATTAGACTTGCATGCATGTACTGTGAATCATTTTGTTTCCATTCGTAAAATGACCAAAACAAAATGTTCATGGTGAACTACATAACCAATGATTTACATGTGCATCCAAAACAAACATTTTCATTAAACCAATTGTTCAGTATTTTCATGACGTTAGCACTTTTTGTTACAATTTTCAGTGAAATAAGTCAAAATTTAGACTTCTTGTGTGTGATGGAATCCTGTTTTGGGACCATATAGACTGATTGCTATATTGCTGATTTTGAAAGTTCTTTTGCATTTTTGTGGGATATTCAGAGCTTTACATTCACACTGAAGAAAAAGGAAATTCAATGTGATGTTTAAGGTGCTGAGCCCATTGCAGAAATAGGCCCAAAGAGTTGATAGGTGAATGCAAAGTAAGTGTAACTGTTGACACACATAACCCAGAGTCCAAGGGCTAGAGATGACTTTATAGTTAAAGTCACTTCCTGACCTTTCAGCACTCAAACTGCAGTCCCAGGGTGAAATCCCAGCTCCATGTAAATGTTTTGGTTTCCCCCCAAAATATGTAATCACTATCAGTACTTTGCTTAAGATATGACACGGTTCTTCCATTCAGATTTTCTTATATACCCAAGTTTAAACATTCAGTTATAAATCTGCCAATGAGAGTGGTTTAGTACATCTGGTTGAAATTTTCTGCCTGAAAGGCTTTTACAAACAAGCTTGTTGGGGGGGGAAGAGACTGGCTTTTTTTGTAAATTGAACTTTACATGAAAAATTGACATTGAGATTTATTTATTTATTTTGCTTTCTAGAAAACTTTTTGAGACTTTTTTTACAAATTACTTTGAAAGTGTCTATCAGTTTCTTTTAGAAATTAAACCTGTTGTTTTGCAGAAAACAGAGCTTTCAGTAAACACAGTCTAAAAAAATAAAAATAAAAAGTTAAACATCATGGTAAATTTCATTTTAAAAATAGATATCCATTTCAAACCCTGTCAAAATGGAAATGCCTTAACATTTAAAAACTCTAACTAAAATTGTTTCCCCCATTTTTGACCGGTGGTAGCAGTTTGGTTACTCCACATCCCAAGCTCACCCTCCCTTCTGCCTTCATTTTCTGGACAATAATATTGATTGGGTTATTTCTAGGGATGTGCAAATGCAGTTCGGAAGTTCGGAGTTCGGCCCAAACTCGGCCTGTTTGGACAACCGAACCAAACTTCCGAACTGAACGCTCAAACTTCCAAACAGTTTGGAAATGTTCAGATGAGTTTGGATTAGTTTGAGGGCGGGAAAAACGTGACTTTGGGTGGGAAAAACATGACTGGAAGGGGGAGGCAGCTGAGGAGCAGACTTCCTGGCACCAGGGGTGGGCAACAGGGGTGGTTTCAGGCCAAAAATACTGATACCCAAAAAAATTTGGTTTCGGTACCGATAGCACTTTTTTGAATGTTCGGTCAACTTCGGCCAAACCGAACTCCACCGAACCGAACAGCCAAACCCGAACTCGGGTTTCAAACCGAACGTCCGAACGTCCGAACAGCATTCTGTTCGCCCATCCCTAGTTTTATTGCTTGATTTTGAAGCATTTTAATTTACACTGTACTAGGGTATTACTTAAGATACTATAGAAACCTCATTGATGTTGGCATTCCCCTAATTCGTGTTCCACATGAATGTCAACTCTACTCATACAGCAATCCAGTGTATTCACTTTGGCAAAAGTACCTTCTGTTGTCTCCTTCAGGAAAATGGTCCTATAGATGCCTGAAAGCTGGGAGCACTTCTTTTCTTCTCAATGTATCCTCTTTCTACCTTCAGTCTATCTTTTCATTCAGTTTTATGTGTTAAATTCTAGCCTTGGTAAGGAAACTTTTCTTTATGGGAGCAATATTGATATCACGCCAGTAGGCAAGTTCTGCTTAAAGCAAATATTTCCATGAAGCAAGCTTCTGAACTAATGAGGTCTGTTTACCTAAGTAGGGTCTGTGCTCAATTTAATAGGGTTTTTCAGCTACAAAAGGGACCCTCTATCATCCAGATGCATCTTTTATTTTGAAATTTTGTTTATCTACTTACCTTGACTCCTTGCCCCCACCACAACCAAATTTATTAGACCTCTGTCTGAAGGATTCAAAGTGATTAAAGGATACACACACACAGTGGCTGTTTCTAAATGGTCAGGGCCAGGGGGTGGGTCCGTGTGCACTCGTGTGGAGCACACACACGCTGCTGGTGAGGGCAGGGGAGGCATCAGATAGCCCAGGAAGGGTGTCCACTGGGTATGCATTGCCCACTCTTGGAGCATCCTGGGTTTTTCCCCAATGCACCCTACGTGGGCATAAATGGCGGCATATGGGTCATGGAAGGGCGCCCATCCACACCATCTTCAGATGGGTGCTCAGGTGGGTCGGGGGATGGGTGTGGTGAGTCTCGTCTGTAATGTTTAAAAATGGTCAGTGATTCGACAAGTCTCCTTTCCATAAGAACCCAGGCTAAAATAACGACATAGCATGTACTACATTATAGCTCTAAAAATAAGCCTGCTCCACAAACTTGGATATACGTGTTCTTTAACTTTTGGGGATGTAGATACTGTACAACTGGTGCAAATATTCAGTGTTTCACTGACCCCAGTGACAACATGACTTGCCCAGAACCAGCAGTGGAACCCTGATATTTTGCCTCACAGACCTGTGCTCAAACCTCTTGACTATGCCTTTCTCTCTACAGATCTATTTCTGTTTATGTTAGTAGGAAATCTGCTATTGCAATCACTGGTTACCAGATTAGGTGCTATGTCTCTTAGGCCCTTTTTACATGGGCAGCACCCACACTAGAACATTCTAGCGTGGGTGCCACCTGTGTAAACCCCGCTGGGGTAGGGGTACACACTCCTGCGCACACGCATCCCCATGTGTCCCCATGCACGGAGGCACCGGAAAAAACAGAGGTGCCTCCATGTGTGGTGATGCATGAGGTTGGGTGTACACCCTGTCAGAACCCTTCCCCCACCCACCACACACGGACTGTGGCTCACCCCCACCGATACACAGCTACGGCCCATGTTAAAAAGAGCCATAATTGGTTATCAAATTCCTATTTTTTACTGTGTTACGCTTGTGTTGGCATAATTGGAAGCAACCGGCATTGAACTAGCTTATTTTCTACTGAAATAATTGGTAAAATTCTAATGCTAATTTTAAATGATTTGGGAGGAAAAATCCTATCCTTTTTTTATATTTGACTTACTTTTGGATTATTATATTTAAACAATCCCTTTTTATATTTTTGACACAAATACTTTAATTAATTACCCTCTCAAGTAGAACTCAGTATTTGCAGCATTCTTTTCTCATGCTTTTAATGCACATTTTCTTCCATTTATTGTGGATATTTGGGATGCAGAGAACAATTGCTGCAGGTCCACTCTTCTTTTAGGACATGCTTACAGGACAATTCTCCACCACTAAAATCTATAGGAGTTTTGCCATGGTCTTCACTGGTAGAGGAATGTCCTGCCTGTGACACAAGGCAACATCCCTGTGGAATTCTATTAAAATATGCAGATAAATAAGTCATTTTATATTATCTTTCATAGCCTTTTAATAGCCCTGCTCTAAGAGACTTTAATTGTTTCTTAAAGCTCTTCCCTGTTTTTTTCGTTTCTAATTTCATGACTCAAAAATATTACTTTGGTGATCGAAAAGAAAACAATAATGTGATGCTTCCTGGTCTGGTCTGATCTTGCCCACCTGGGCCAGCACCGAACCTGTGTGTCTGTTCCAGGCCTGTTAGATGTGGTCCCGGTTCAGACTCTGGCAGAATACGCGGCCGGGCCATAAATGTGGGCCCAGGAACCAGGACCACAATCCAGGACCAAGAGTCACTCAGACAGGCCAGAATAGGCTGAACCAGGTGGGTGCGCCTGTTTTTGTGCCACCTCAGCCCAGCGTGGGGGGTTGCCATGGCAGCCAGCGATGGCTACTTATTGTTGGTAGCCATGGTTGCCTGTCATGGTGGGAGGTGGGGTTCCGGCTGCACCACATGAACAGAGCCAGCTAGCCATGCATCGCTCCCTGCTCCCCCTCCTTGGCCAGCTGAGGCTGGGGGAACATGTATTCTGTCCCCTGACCTGACTTGGCCAGAGTTGCCCTCTCCCTGGACATTTGTTTTTACCCGTTGTTAAGCTGGGGTAGAAAAAAACCCGAGAGACAATGTACTGTCAATATAAATGACAACTGGATTAAGTCTGACACAGCTGATATTTTTTTTTTTTTAAATTTAATATATTTATATCCCGCCCCTCCTGCAAGCAACTCGGGGCGGCTTGCCTATGTCAGCATTTTAAAGGCTCCTCTTGTGCTCTGAGTTACAACTGTATAGTTAGTTTGATGTGGCTGCAGTATTATAGATGGTCCCTGAAGTAGAACCTTGAATGGACTCAAAGAGCCCGACCCAGGAAATGCATGAACCCAATTCAAAATGGTGTGTAGGATTGGACTGCCTGAGCCAAACTGGCCTGAGTGGTTCTGTAACCATAGGTTCTGCACCTGAAAAACATGCTGAAAGTGGAGCCCTGAACAGTGCATCCTACCCTCTCCCTCGCTTCTTCTCCTTCCCAGAAACACTTACTGCAATGGAAGAGGCCCAGAGCAAGACAAGGACTCAGATGCACTCAGAGCTGCAGGCACCAGCATCTGTTTTCAGCCAGCTAGCAGCCTACAATGGATTGGCTAGGAAAGGGAGGGAGGAAAATGTGTAGCTGCTGGGCAGCATGCTCGATCCTGCTTCTGGAGTGGATTGGCTCTAACACAAGGATTGAGGAGGCAGAGTAATGGCCAGGGAGAATGAGATCAGATTAGGAGATATAATTAAATCTGACCCAACCAAACCATACCTGCTGCTGGGCCTCCTTTTCATGCACAAGGAATTTTTCTGGTTGGGGTGATCCTGTCTGAGATGAAAAGGGGTGCTCTGGGCTTCCCATTCTCAAAGAGAACTAGTCTCTCCTCCCCTTCCTCCCTCTCCCCAATGGCCTGCGACTCAAACATGCTGGATTCTTGGAACTGCTGTGGCAAGCAAAAGCTGAAGCAGCTAAAAATCTGTTTTAAAATCTCTGCCCAACCTAATCTGAAAGACAGTTGAGGAAACAGTGTCCAAACCTGATGCAGCTGCCATTGCTTGGGTCCCATTGAGTTCTGGTCAGTTTGCTGGAATCTACCATGAGGTACCTTCCAACTCTGCAGTGCTAGGATTCTGATTTAAAGCCCACAGAATTAGTATTCTTCCATCTGGATTATTAGGTGTATCTAATCCATGGTGAACTTCCATACAACATGCAGTGCACCTCTGTAAAAACATGATAGTTGACATTCTTCTGGCAAGACTTGTCTACAGCAGAGGTTCCCAAGTTGGATTGAGACACAGTACCATCTTGTCATAGGAGTCCGGCGCCACAGGGTACCCCCGCGCTCTGCGCCGACCCCAGAAAACCCTTTGGCATCACCCCTATAAGGGGGTGCGGCAGATCCCCCGTCAAAGCAAGGGAATGCAGGGTCCACGTTCCCAGAGGTAATGCTTACGCCAGCAGCGGCCCCACCCCTAGGGAGACAGGGGTGGAACCTAGGACCCTGTGGTGCTCAGCCCACCTAAGGGGAAGCCTCCAGCTCTAGACACTGAATAAACAGGCTATTTAAACCAGCGCTGCCTGTTACACAGCGCTGGTGATCAGGTTCCCTGGTTGGACTGGCCCCCTTCGTGTCCTGAAAGCTAAGTGTTTCAGTTTTGTTCATTGCCACTGTGAGACCTGTGTGTATATTACTTGCATCGTTGTTGTATGATTTACCCTCCCCCCTGGTTCTCCTGTTTCCCTTCCTGTTGAGAGTGTGAGATAAAGGGTGCGAGCAAGAGTGAGGGTATGGCCCCTTCCCTCCCCCTTCTGGGGTTTCCTATTCCCCTCCGTGGTTTGCAAGGTTCCTCCCCCCCTCATCCCCTCAGACCCCGGATCCCCCCCTTTCCTCACCCTCTGTGACACCATGCGTTCCTCCCCAAACCTTTCCCTGGAGTGCTTGGGTGTGATTGGGAGTGGCAGACAGTCACAGGCCTCTCGGAACCCCATGCCCAATGATGATAGGGGCCTGACTTCCTTGTGCTTTGTGCCTACGGAAGGGCCCACACACTATCCTGAAGGGCATTTATACCCAGAGAGACCCTGTGGGGTGTGAGGCATGCCAGGTATGTGGTGGAGCATTGTGAAGTATCCCCCTCTGTCCCCACCCCCCACAACACATCTGTATTCAGGGTTGTGGTACCCATTGATATTTTACATACTTCCTAGGACTTTGGGTGATTTCAGACATGACCCCGTCACGGAATCACCCAGTGATTCCCTACCAGGATCACACCGGCACGTCCAACAGACGGCGGGGAATCGGGGAGGGGGTGGGGCTGCGCGGTGCAATGTGCGGACACACGCTCCCCACCCCACGCTCCCTCACTGCCCGCCCTCCTGGGAGATGGGCAGACGCCACAGCCAATGCGGCCACAGTGCCAGCCCACATTGTCCACGGCCCGGAATCCCACTGCGGATTCCGGGCCATGATAGCCATCCAGATGGGATGGGCCCCTTCATCATGGCGGGGAATCACATTCTCCACGCGATCGGGGCCGGCCCCGCCAGGACCGCCGATCGCGTGGAGAATGTGATTCCCCGNAATACCCAATATTAATAAATAAATAAACTTTTAAAGCCCACATATATACCAATGAAATCCTACCTAAAAATCACCAAAGATTGCTTGGAGAATGTGATTCCCCGCCGCGATTGACGGGGGTGAACATCTGGGGGGAACTTCCGTTCCCCCCAACAGACATGACGAGACCTTGGTCACCCGGTGGGAATCCACCGTGGTTGAGCGTGATCTCGTCACGTCTGAAAATACCCATTATTACTGTCTAGGGTCACAGAATTATATTTAAGTCTCAAGGTGATTCAAATAATGGAAACCCCTGATAGAGATCTCAGTGCACTTTACAAATTCTCAATACACGGGTCATTTCAGCAATCGCTGAAATCCAGCCATATCATGGATAAATACAATGGAGCTGAAACAAATAGGCATTTTCTTGCTTGTGAGTATTATTCACATTTTCTTATAGCCAAATATACACATAATTATTCACTACAAACAGTATTCACATATTCATTTATTTGGTTATCTTGTTTGGTTATTTCAATCACTTCAGTATCTCAAAATAACGAAACCAAAATAACTGAGATGGATGTTCATTTGGGGAAATTAAGTGGGAGCTGTAGAGCAGTTCCTCTCTGCTTTGTCTAGACCTAATCTGAATTGGATGAAATTGTCAGATATGAGATTCCATCCTGGATATTTGTTTCTGCTCCAGAATACGTGCAGCTTTTAGAACGTACACATCAGCACAACAGAGGAGTTACAGGCCAAAGGTGAATCCATTTTAGACTACTGGTAATTAAAGGTCAACAGAATGCCATTAACAGGGCTTTGAAATTAATACTTCTACGCTTCTGTTAAGTGCTGTACGATGTGTAATGACCTAAACTGATTAGCATTTTGGCTTTCCATCCCAGAAAGAAAATGCCTCCAGAAGTCTAGTTCTTTATCCCCATATTCAGTTATTTGTTTTTTAGCTATTCAGGCCACGACCCACAAACTACTTACTCCAGAGTAAGTGGTTTGGGGACCATGGCCTGAGAAGAAAAATCTTCCCTACCAAACCTCTTACACTTACACTTATGTCTAGGGATGTTCAGCAAAGGGAACAGAAGATCCATTAAAATGTTGACATTTTCCAACTGAAGCAAAACATTTTGACAATTCTGAAACTGATTGTTTCTGCCAGACATTTTCTAAATGAAACATTTTCATTTTGAAATGTCAATTCATGAAATGTTTTCTTTCAGTGTGCTGGAAAAAAAGTAATCTGCCTTTAATCAGCCTCTCGTGCATAAAATTTTGATGGGGAAATTCCTCTACATACATATTTTCTAATCAGCAAATATTTCAGTGGAAAATACCTAACAAGTCCTACTTACATCACTTCTCTCCATGCTGCTCCAAGGATGCACTGAGAGTTGTACTTGGAAACTGCATCGACGGGAGTTAACCTATTTAACGCTGGTATGCTGTGACCTGTTTTGGCCTGTTGTGGCCTGGGACCCCACTGACACATGTGTTCACGTACCGCCAGGTGTGGGCCCACTTCTGTCCCAGGGTGGGTAGGAGGTTGGCCCAGGATGTGCTGTGGTCTCGATGATCTTGGGCCAAGGGCTGCCAATGTGGGCCACTGCAGACCAGCACATTTGTTTGGCCCTGCCATCTCTGCCCCGCCATGGCTATTCACCATGGCTGCATGTCATGGTGGGGGTGGGGCACTGGCATGGAGGCAGGGTCATCCACCTGCAGTTTGTTGCGGTCCACACCCACCCACCCCACATGGGTTGTGCAGGTGCTGGGATGGCTTTCCCTGCAGCAGATACATTTGTTTTGTGCTGCTCACCAACCCAGAGAGTGGCAGTCATGGTTTTCCACTGCAGGCTGGGAAGTCTCCTTGCTGCCCACACCTTTGTTTTTACCCAAAGTGGAATGATCCCACAGGAGGGATTAAAGAGAGTGTAGTTGCTTTGTTGGTCCCAAATGTAAGAGACAGAGGGTGATTTCAGACATTACGCGGTCCCGATTCACCACAGTGGATTCCTGGCAGGGTGAACGGAACAACCACCCCCCGTGGATTAAAAAAAAACCTCTGAACAGACGTGACATGACGTGACGGGACCGGGACCACAGCAGGGAATTGGGCTGCCAGTTCATGGCCCGGGGCAGCGCAACACATGTTACGCCGATCCTGGGCCGGGCCGTGGTCAAAGCACCCGGAAGGCGCTGGGGGGGCGGCTCATCCCGGCTGCTGCTGTGTGCCCTTTAAATCTCCCTCCCCGGCCTGTGTTGTTGTTCATTGCCTGGCAGCGACACTGCGTGCTTTGTCCCCGACTGGGAATCATTTCCTTTGATTCCGACCAGTGGTTGCTGGCCAGACGTTACTTTTTGTTGGTTCCTGTCGGGAATCTCTTTGACCATGCTTTCGGAGATGGTCCGGGGGGGAGCTCCGGAAGCATGGTTGATTTTGACCCCATGTGGGTATCGACCGTGGTGAACATCTGGCGCCCACGAAACAGACGTTCAGGGCGCTTTGGCCCCGCCGCAGGATTGACCGTGGTTCACTGTGGTTGAGCGTGATCTCGTAACATCTGAAAATACCCAATGACAAAGTCATTCTGATGATCTCTTTGATTGGACTAACCTCTGCTGGAGAGAGTGTGAAAGCTTTTGGGCCAAACAGGGCCTTTTCTTGAGAGAAAAGTCAGTATGACTCTCCCCCTGACTGAGCTGTGTAATCCTATGCAACGTAATGTTGTTCCAATAAAAATGTATTGTCTGAACTACAGGGCAGACTGACTCCTGCTTTGATGGGAAGAGGAACATCCTGACAGAGGAAATAGTTTCTGCATAGAAACAGGGAGGGAAGGTCGTACCAATATAAGTAGATTCCATATGAGGAATATGCCTGAAGCATTGACAACTTGGAACCCTAGTGAGTTTGCTTTAGAGAAAGTGCATAGATTTTCATTAAATTTATTTATTTATTTATTTATTTTTAAAGTATATTCTCATATTTCAGTGTTTGTTAAGAAGAAAAGAATATCTACTTCATTGTTACCTTTAGTCTCTGCATATTCGTTGCTCACATTCTTTTACTAGAACCTTTTTTGTTCTCTTACTGCAAGCTGCTCATTTGGAAAGAGGCTAATGCAGAAAATTAGATACACTGCAGAAAATGTTTAATTGCTTGAGAGGTAATAAACACCAGTTTTATTAGGCCCTGATTCTGCAGCAATGACTCACCCTGTGCTCACACGAATGAGTAAGTACTATTGAATATTCACAAAGCTAGCCTCAGGAGTGATTAAGCAGTTACCAAATCAAACCCATAAAAGCGCAACTTTAAGGGGTCAGGTCAGAGGCTCTCAAACTGTGTGGTGGGATCCCAAATAGGGTAGCGATTGTCTGATATTTTAGAGAGTGTAGTTGCTGTGTCGGCTCAAATATATGAAACTGAGGGTGTTTTCAGACGTGATGCTGGCACAGTTTAATCTTCTTTAGTGTGGATTAGATCCGGGTGCCAGTGTCACTTTGAAACCATCTGCCAGATGTTACCACAGTCTGGTTCCTGACCATGGTGGAGTTTAGCCCGGGCTGTCACTTGGGGAAATCCCTAAGTGATAGCCCAGGCTAAGCTCCACCACGATCGGGAACCAGCCCCACTTGACTCTTGCCCAGGTCCAGAGTGGGGAGGGGGGGCGGGCCACCATGGCTGCCTGTCAGCTGAGGGGAGAGGGGCGTTCCATGCAGGGTGGGGATGGAGACATTTGTTCGTTCATCATTCCACCCCTCCCTGGCCCAAGTCGTTATCACTCTTCTTTGGCTGCCCAGCAGATCCTAAACAGTAAAGGTGGGACACCAGGGCAATTACCGACTACCGGATTTACCGGTTACTGGTACCGGATTTATTCCACTGATTTCAATGGGGAACTGTCCTCATTGAAATCAATGGAATAAAAAAAAAATTCCTCCCCCCTCCCGCTCCCAGGCTGTGCGGGTGGAAGGGGGGGCACCCCCCCACCCACCCTGGATTTTTTAAATTTTTTTTTTTCTCTAAGTCCCTGCTAGTGCGGGCTCCGGGCTGCCACTGGCGACCCGGAGCCTGCACCAGCAGGGACTAGGGTCCCGCGCAGCCTGGACTGGGGAGGGAAAGTGGGGGGGGTTGTTTGTTTTTTTACATTGCGGCCATTCATTTGAATGGCCGCAAAGTAAAAAAACTGGCACAGGGGAATCCGGCAATTTTAGCCAGATTACCGGGATAATCCGATACTGCCGGTACACCAAAATACCGGCAGTATCGGATACCGGTAGATCCGGAATTCCCACTCCTACTAAACAGGGTGAAGGCTGCCTCCACTGCCCAGAGAAGTCCATGGTGGCAGAGTCAGCCCACCATGTTTAAAAGAACCCTGCGGAAAAGTAGTTCACATGATGGTCTTTATTAAATCAATATCTGTTGGTGAGAGCATGTTTTGAGCCACACTGGGTCCTTCATTTAGGTATGTAAAAAAGTTGGATGTACTTTGCCTATCTTTGTTGCTGTCTGGGGTCATGGGATTATAATTTAGTCTCAACATGGGGTCACAGAGGCAAAAAATTTGGAAACAACTGTATTAGGTGGAGACTAGCCCAAGGCAAATTATCCAGCATTTGCCAAGAATAGAGGACGTGTATTTATTTATTTGTATTTATTCATTATAAAATTTGTATGCCGCCCCCTCCTGCTAAAAGCATATCAGGGCAGCTAACAACATACTAAAACAAATTAAAAAACAACAACAACACAATTAAAAACCCCACAATAAAACAAATTACTCCCTGCCCACCCTAACCCAAGCCACCCAGGCCATCTCTCTCAGGAAAGGCACGGTGGAACAGTCAGGTCTTACATTGTCTATGGAAATAGGGGAGGTCGGTGGTCAGGTGGACCTCCGACAGGAGGGAGTTCCACAGCCGCAGCACAGCCACAGAGAACACCCTCTGCAAGGTCGACACCTGAGAAACTCGGGGGACCTCGAGGAGGGTGCCCCCAGCCGACTGCAGGGGCCAATCTAGGATCCGGCGGGTGAGGTGGTCCTGCAGATAGGCTGGGCCCAGACCGTTTAGGGCTTTACAGGTCAACACCAACACCTTGAATTGGGCCCAGAAGACTATCGGCAGCCAGTGCAGAGAGCAAAGCACTGGTGTAATGTTCTTGCATTGGCCCGTCCTCGTTAGGAGATGAGCCACCGCGTTCTGCACCAGCTGCAGTCTCCGAACCAGCACCAAGGGTAGCCCCACGTAGAGTGCATTACAGTAGTCCAGTCTGGAGGTAATAAAAGCATGGACGATCGTGGCCAGATCCGAGTCCGAGACATATGGCCGAAGCAGACGCACCAGATGTAATTGGCAAAATGCCCCCTTCGCCACAACCACCACCTGGGCATCCAGGCGGAGCTGCGGGTCCAAGAGCACCCCCAGACTCCGAACCTGAGATACCAGGGGAGGACGAACCCCATCAATGATGGTGACCACCACTCCCCCGGCCTTCCCCGCAACCATCACCTCCGTCTTGTTGGGATTTAACCTCAGGCGGCTAACCCTCATCCAACCCCCCACAGCCGTCAAACACCAGGTAAGCACCTTTATCTCCCTGATTCAAGTATTGGTCATTGTCAGAAGCAGGATACTGGACTGAGTGGAGTAATAACATTTCAAAGTGAGGTGGTGATAGCTCTTAAAGCCTGTTACCTGCGTGTCCCAAAATGAGGACAGTTCTGCCCAATTATTCAGCTTCCAGAAAATTCAAATTCTAGCAGAGTGACACATGGGGAAATCCCCCTCCTTCATTTTTCTTCTGGTTTCTCCTGTGGTGGTGGGCATTCTGCTGCTGCTGCATGAGTCATAGGGAACCAAAACTGAGATGGGGGTTATCCTTTGTGCCCTAAATTGGGCGTGGGGGAGAGGGTCATAGGCCTCCATTTCCGCTCCTGTTTTTATATTTCTGACTTTACTACATGAACCACAGGTCTTCACAGTAGGCAATGGTTATGTTCCTATCTTTATGAAAGCCAAAAAAATAAGTCTAGAAAGTATGTGGTTGCCATGCTGGTCACAAATATAAATGATAGATACAAAATAGTTCAGATGGTAGCTTTTATTGGATCAACTACTGTTGGTGAGAGTACTATACAGGGCCCATACAGGACCCTGGGGACATAACAATGCAAAATTATAGACTCAAAAAATGCAGGACAGGTCTGCATATGACACCAATCACTTGGGAGGGAGCTGCTAGGGAAAATTATGCAGGTGATTATTATTGTGCAGGTTAAAAGGAGATACAAACAGCTGTGACACATTAAAGCATTGGCAATGTACTGCCAGAAATATAGGTTCAATGTTCTTTTAAATAATCATTAAGAAATGACTCTAGGGAATACTGGAAGAGCATGGAGCTTTCCAATTGTAAGTTCCCAGTTCAAATTCTGCCTTGCTTGGAAGTATGTTCTTGATCCAACCGAAGATTGAAATCAATGGGATTATTTCCATGCTTATGGTAATGCACAAGTTTAAGAACTGTACTGGACCACAGCCCAACTGCCATTGCTTTGTTGGCCTATCTTAGGGTTCAGTCCCCAACCCCCAACTCAGCAGGAAAGGATTAAGTAGAAGTGTTCAACTGTCTCACATCTACTGGTGTTTCCACTAGGTTAGGTCATGGTTGAATGACAGATGAGAAAAATTGTACTGTTGTTGTACCTGCCTACATGGAGAGATTTTAGTTTCCACTGCTGTAAATCTGGCATCTGTCACAAACCCTAAAACTCACTTTGGAGACAGAAAAACCAGTTCTTTGGCTTTTCATACATGTTTTTACAGCTACATCCAATCAATACACTCTCCTCTTTGTTGCAGGACAAGGTGGTAATTAACTTGCTGCCTGGAAAAAGCACATTCTAACATAAGCATAAAATCTGAAGAAGAAGAAGATTTAATTTAAACGAATCAGTGTCTTTCATCACATGCAAGCCGTTACTGAGATTACAACCAGGGCCCCGAGGGAAACGCGGGTCTGCGATTCACAGATTTCCCGCGGAATTCCCCTCCCCCCGCGGAATCTCCTGCCCCGCTTACCCCAGCGCAGAATTTCTAGCCTGCGCTGGGGGGACGCGGGGCAGGAGATTCCATGAGGGGAGGGGAATGAAAAAACCCTCGGGGCTTCCCCTCCCCAGCCTCCCCAGTTGCCAGGGCTTGCCTCCCCCCCTTTAGATAATTAATTAACTTACCAGAGACGGCAGCAGCAGCTGCTCCGTCCAGCGTGCTCGTACTTCCTGCCCCTCCCGACGGGGCCTCTCAGGGTTACATAGGTGGATGACGTCATCTGGCTGCGTCGCCCTGAGAGACCCCGTCAGGAGGGGCCAGGAAGTACGAGCGCGCTGGACGGAGCAGCTGCTGCTGCCGTCTCTGGTAAGGCAATTCCTTTTGTAAAAGGGGGGGGGGAGAGTCAAGCAAGCCCCGACAGCTGGGGAGGGGAAGCCCTGAGGATTTTGCCAGTGCGGGGGGAGGAGGAGGCAAGCCAAGCCCCCCCCCATGGTAAATCGCGCCGAGGTGCAGAATTGGGCCCTGACTCCCACGGAATTTTTAAAAAAATTCCGCGGAAGAATCGGGGCACTGATTACAACAGATTAATGGAGGGCTTTAAAGTGAATCTTAATTTTACTAAAAAGCAGAGCAGTAAGATAAAATCCAAGTGAACCTGTCACTGCATACTGCTTTCAGGATCACATAGGGCATTTTTACACACGCCTTAAAGTTCCGGATTTTTCAATCTTCTGGGTTTACAAGTCCACAAGTAAGTTCCAGATGCATTTTTCACGCACACACTGCCCTGAGGCAGTTCCTGGATGCATTCTTCCCACAAACACTGCCCTGAGGCAGCCTAAAGTAGCTGCACCTGTAGACGTGACAGGCTGCCATGGAAACCAAGTGACCACAGCTGCCTGGAGGAAAGCAGTTTACCAGAAGAACTTTTTACACACAAAAGTTCTGGGAGAAGTTCTATGCAGAAGTTCAGAAAGCTGGATGTTTAAGATCTGGGTGAGTGATTTAGACATGCAGAAAGTTCAGGATCTAATAGTAAACATGCAGGAGAAATATGTGTGTAAAAACACCCTAGGGGTGTGCATGTCATTTTTGTAATTACAATTACAATAACGACAATTGTCATTTTTGTTATCGTTATTGCAATAAAAAAACAATCGATAATAACGACAATAACAACAAAAATGTCAATGTCATTATCATTGTCATTATTATTAGTGACAGCTGCACTTTTGTTTTGGATGGAAATGGAGAGGGGAGGAGGGAGAACACATCTCGGAGCCCTAAAGAGGCTTGAACTCTTGAACTGTGTCTGTGTTAGGAGGGGCGAGCAGCTCGGCAGTATCTGATAGATGCATCACTGGCCAATGAGTAGCGCAATCAGGCCCCAGCAGTCTCATGGCATTCTGTGATTGCTCAATGACTGATGTCTCCCACAACCAATCGGGGGACTCTGGGGGAGGGCACTGCAACCCTTTATAATGGGCGAGCCATGTTTTTTCTCTCTGTTCTAGCTCTGCTTGTCAGGTTGCGTTTTATAGAACTGGTGCTTGCACACACAAAAAATCCTCCCTAGCCCTCATTCTATTACCAATTCCTTTCCTTCCTCATATACTCTACCTTTTACCTTCTCCCTTTCCCTGCCTTTCCCCCCTGTACATTAGAGAGAGGGGTGGAGGGGGGTATAGATTAGATACATATATATATATATATATATTAGTTGTGTGCATATACAGAGAGATTAAATAGTATATAGGTATTTAGGCAAGTCTATTTTATTATATATATTAGGATTATAGGATAATTGGATTAAGTTATGTCCAGGTTAGGTTTTGTGTATATATAATCATCCATTATTTCTTTGACTGTGCACTTGTGTGTACATTACAATGAGAAAGGAAGGAGTCCTAGTTCAGCCTCTGGGGCAGGTGGCCCTGGTAGAGGCCGAGGCCGTGGGCATGCATGTGTGGGAGTTGGCAAGCCCGCTGCCACTTCTGCCACAGCTGGCAACCCACCGCCCAAGCTGAAGAGACCTGATTTTTTTCCCCCCTCAAGGCGGCAGGTCTTATCAGGGAAACAGGCTGCTGCAGAGATCTGAGGAGTGGCATATGTGGAAGGCAGGGAGCCCCATCCTTCCTCTAGTAGCAGTGGCCCTGGAGGAGGGAGCCAAGGGCAACGGGGGGGTGTGCAGCAGCACCAGCACTACACCCTCCCTCCTGAAGCACTGGCAGCAGCTGGCACTGCCAGCAGTGATTTTTCACGGGGGTCAGCAGCAGATATTAGTATGGGGAGCCCCATCAATGTTGATGATGTGGGTGCTGTTGGGCAACCACCTCTCCTGGGCACGCCCCCAACCCCCAGGGATTCTGAGGATTTGGGGAAGGATGTATTTGAGGGCATCTTTCCCCACGTTGGCAGCAGCAACCCAGCTTCAGCAACTAGCACCAGGGCATCCTCTCCTCCCTTGCTGCAAGGTGGTAGCAGCAGCAGCTTCATCATGGGTGGTCTCATGGAAATGGGCAGCAATGAAGGGAGCAAGGAGGAGGTGGAGGAGACTCCTGTTGATGCTGATCCCCCAGTGGCCAAATTGGGGACAAAGGCAGCGACCCCCAGCGGCAGTACGATGCGTTCAGGAGGGCTCCCCAGGGGACCTGTGTGGGATCACTTCAAGGAAATGATCCCAGGTGACAGCAGCCGGGTGACCTGCCTTCACTGTGGGAATGTAGAGTGCTGTGGGAATAAGAGGGGGAAGTTAAGTAACAGTGGCATGAATTCCTACATGAGGACCTGACATACGGCTTTGCTGCTGCAAGAGACATTAGGGAGTAGGGATGGGACACCAGGGAGAATACCGGATACTGGATTTATTGGTATCGGATCTCCCCGATATCCGATTTACTGGTATCGGCATATCGGATTTTTAACATTGGCTGCTTTACCAGTTTTTTTTATATTGCGGCCATTTACGTCAATGATTACGATGTAAAAAAAAACGGTAAAGCGGACAGTGTTAAAAATCCAGTATACCGGTGATTATCAGATTATCAGATTAATCCGATATACCCGATTATCGGGTTTATTGGATTTCTCCTATACGGATATTCCCACCCCTACAGAGAGTATGGAAAGGAGTGGGTTCGCTGCTGCAGCAAGCACAAGCAGCAGCAGAACTTCCCCCTCTGCTCATGGCAAGGGGAAGGAGGGACAGCAGCAGCAGGTCACATCTCAAACCCCCTGTGAGCATCAGCAGCAGCAGTGTCAGGTCACAATGGAGGATCTGGGGTTTGGGCAGTTGGGGTGTGGTGGAGTGCGTCATCCAGTAGCAATCAAGATCACCAGGCGGGTGGGGGAGATGACTGCCCTGGATGACCAGCCATTTAACATTGTTGAGGACCAGGGATTCCACCAGCTGCTGGCACTGTTGGCACCCCAGTACCAGCTCCCCTGATGCATCACCTTCAGCAGGCAGGTGGTGCCCTCCCTGTACCAGGCAGCCAGAGAGCTGATGAGGGAGCAAACTGGCCAGGGAAGGTGGGGCAGTTGTACATTTCACCACAGACATTTGGAGCAGCTGAAATGCACAACATGCCTACCTGACCCTTACTGCTCACTGGTGGCAGCTGCAGGTGGTAGGAGGAGGAGCAACAGGCATCAGGGGTGAGGGGGCAGGGTACAGGTGGGCCCTGCTTCACGTCCAGGTGTTTGATGAGAGCCACACTGCCGTCAACATAAGGGGAGCCTTGGACACCATGGTGGAGGGGTGGCTAAGGGAGGAAGCCCCATTCTTCAGGGGGGTTTGTGGTAACCTATAATGCTGTGAACATGAAGAAGGCAGTACTGGAGAGCGGGTTCCAGCACATCCCCTGCGCTGCCCACACCCTTCACCTGGTGTTGAGGGATGCCCTGGGCTGGGGGAAGAAGGCAGCAGGGTGCAGCAGCAGTCCCCTTACCTTGCTAATCGAGACGGGAAGGAAGATTACAGGCAACTTTAACAAGAGCGTGGAGCATCACCTCTTGAGGGAGAAGCAGGTGGAGCTGGGGACACAGGAACACTGCCTCATGCAGGATGTCAGCACCAGGTGGAACTCCACCTATAATATGATGGAGCATGTGGTGGAACAGAGGCATGTCCTAAAAAGCCTCAGAGGGTGAGACTGAGGTGGAAAGATCACTAGGGCGGGAGGAGTGAAAAATGATGGCCCAGGCCGTGTACGTCCTTAAACACTTTAATGATGTGACAGAGAGCCTGAGTGCGGTGATGGCCACCCTAAGCTAGGTAACCCCCCTGGTCCGAAGTTTCATCAGGAGGATGGAAGGCTTCTTGAGGGACCAAGGCTCAGGGGAGGAGGAATGGCAGCTTGTACCAGAGGTGGTGGCCCTGGTACAAAAGTTGAAGGAGAGGATGAGCAGGTGTTTTGACCCTCTTATTCCCAAGGAGGTAAACATACTCTCAACCATGCTGGACCCCAGGGTGAAGGCGAGCGTGGCAGCTATCATGGCAGACTTCACTTTGAGGAAGCATGCTCTGGTGGAGAGCGTGCAGGCAGTTGAGGGTCATACAGCAGCAGCAGCAACAGGGCAGCCAGGAGGGGCAAAGCAGCAGGAGGGTGGAGATGTAGAGCAGTCCCAGGAGCAGCATCAGATCCTCGGCCATCAGCCACCCCGAGTGGACCACCCCAGGGCAGGCAGCGTGGGCACATGCAATTGGGGAGGAGGTTGGCAGCAGCAGCAGCAGGAAGAGAGAGCAGGAGTCTGACACTGCAGAGCGGGCAGTGGCAAAATATCTCAAGGAGCCGGTGGTGGATCCCCTTCTGTACTGGGAAGATAAGGGGGAAATATGGCAGTCTCTGACCAGGGTGGCACAGGAAATAGTGTCCTGCCCACCAACCAGCATGCCCAGCGAATGGGTGTTTTCAGTGGCAGGGAAGATCGTGAGTACCCACCGCTCGAGGCTGAGCACTGGAGCAGCCCTTGTTCCTGAAGGTCAACCTGCTGCTGCTGAGTTTCCCTGAGCTGTTCTTGGACCCATGGCGAGGGCAAGGGCACAACAGAGAGAGAGAGAGAGAGAGAGAGAAGCTCCGCACTAATAGAATGAGAGGGAGACATGCTCCTGTCCATTCTGTCACCCACCATACATGACCAGAGAGAACCTCCCCACTGCTAGAATGAGAGACATAGGGGCTGGGAAGAGAGAGGTGCATCTTGCTCAAGCTCCCACCTGCCTGATTGTGTCAGGACTTAGAACTTGAATGGGGCTGTCTTTCCCCCCTGCACGGTCTGTGCAGGAGCTGGCTTCCCTACAATGGTATGAATTCTCTCTCTCTCTTTCTCTCTCTCTCTGTCCAATTACACCTGCTAGAGGGTGTGGACCCACCTGCCACAGCCTGATTGGCTCTCTGCAGTATTTAAGGCTGCTGATGGCTGTGGCAGGTGTGGAGCTTCTGTTAGTCTGATCTTGACTCTTGCTCTGCCCACTTCTATTGCTGTACCTCTCTAGCTTGTGCTTTGCTTGCACTTCTGCTTTGTGTCAGTGTTCTTCCTTGCAACCTGTGTCAATTGTGTTGGTGAGTCTTAGGGCGCTTTTAAACGATACAAAAAAGGCAGCTGATCCTTTAATCAGCCGCCTTTCTTTGTGATCGTTTAAATGTTTGGCCCAGTTTGATGCCGGATCTTTCCCGCATCAAACTGGCTGAGGATTCCTGCCACTTCACTTGCGTCCCTGGGAACTGCCGCGTTCCTTGGTTTACAAGTGATGGGAGGGGGGAGGCGGGGGAAAGCCGGCGAAAACTGTCTCCTCCAGGCAGAGCTGACAAACCCCCTCCCCCTTTCCCCCTCTAAAGCCCCCAGCCAGTGATTAAATTTAATCACTGGCTGGGGCAGAGAGGACGGCTTCTCCCAACCCCGGCTTTCTCCCAAACCCGCTTTGGAGCCAGCTTCTCCAAAACGCGCTTAGGACAGCACACGTTTAAAAATGCCTTTAGTGTTCTGTTCACCCCTTTGTGTTCCTTGTGTGAGTAGCACTTCCCCTCCGTGCTGTTGCTTGTGATTCTTGTTCCTTTTGTGTGTTGAGGCACTTCTATTCTAGCTCTGTTGTCCGCATAGTCTTTTCTCACTGTGTGTATTCTGCTTTGTATCTTCCTTGCACTTCATCACTTTTCCATGTTGGTTTGTCTTCCTCATGTCCTGAGTCCCTCACATTGTGCCTGGTTCCCTATTGGTCTAGCCTTCTATCACCTGTGTTTGTCAAGTCCTGCATTTGCTCCCTGTTCCACCCTGTAAGCCTGTATTCTGTTAAGCTCCCTGTTTCTCCCCAGTTCTGGTTCCCCAGTTCCCCAGCTCATTGTTGCTCCTCAGTCTGATTCCCTAGCTCTCTGTCCCTTGACCTCGATGATGAGCCATAAGCTCTCTTAGCCATAAGCTCTCTTCTGGGACCGTCGTTGCACTCACAGGGAGCTGTCATTCCAATGCATCAAGAATCAGCCATTCCAGTCCCAGGACACACCATTGGGGTTCTGGGACCGTAGTTCCACTCATGGGGAGTTGTCGTTCCACTGCATCCAGAAGCTCCTACTCCAGTCCCAGGACCAACCATGAGGGTTCTGGGGCCCTCATTCCACTCACAGAGAGCTGTCATTCCACTGAATCAAGAAGCTGCCACTCCAGTCCCAACACCCAGCAACAGGGTTCTGGGGCCACCATTCCACTCATGGGGAGGGAGGGCTGTTCATCCACTGCATCAAGAATAAACCACTCCAATCCCAGGATCCACCATCAGGGTTCTGGGGCTTACGTTCCAGTCACGAGGAGGGTGTTGTTCCACTGCATCAAGAAGTTGACACTCCAGTCCCAGCACCCATCATCAGAGTTCTGGGGCCTACATTTCAGTCATGGGGGTCTGTCGTTCCACTGCATCAAGAATCAGCCACTCCAGTCCCAGCACCAGTCATCAGGGTTCTGGGGCCATCATTCCACTTATGGGGAGATGTCATTCCAGTGCATCAAGAATCAGCCACTGCAATCCCAGTACCCATCATCAGGGTTCTGGGGCCATCATTCCAGTCATGGGGAGCTGTCATTCCACTGCATCCAGAAGCTGCCTCTCCAGTCCCAGGACCCACTATCAGGGTTCTGCGGCCGTCATTCTGCTCAAAGGGAGCTGTCCTTCCAATGCATCAAGAATTAGCCAGCCACTCCATTCCCAGTACCCATAATCAGGGTTCTGGTGCTATCGTTCCATTCCTGCTGTCATCTGCTGCATCCAAAATCAGCCACTCCAGTCCCAGGACTCATCAATTTCTCAAGCTCCTCTAGTATAAAAGGCACCTACTTCTGCCAGAGAGACCCTCCCCTCTCTCTCTGGTACCCCCACACAGTTCCATCCAACCCCTTCTAGGGATATAAGACAAGTCCACGCAGGGATGGAACGCAGGGTGATGTGGTGAGAATGATAAGAGCCAGTGCAAAGAACCCTTTTTTATGAGGTAGCAACCTGCTGCTCGTGCCCAAGCAACTGCACACCCCCATGGCATGCCTGTCCTTAGGGCTTCGAGCTCCTCCCTAGGCTAAGAAGCACTCTTCCTTTCAGGGTGACAGTTCCATCCAACCTTTTCTAAGGATATAAGCAGGGACCCGAGTTCACTGCACCAAAAAATCTTAAATTCTGCAACCAGTGAAGCCAAATTCTGCAAATTCACTGTGAGCATTAATATTTGCATAATTTACTTGATTTGCATAACTATGCATGCTGGGTAGCAAATTTGCAACAGGTTTGACATAGAATCACAACTTTGCTAATCAAACACAACTCAAATCCTCTGGAATTTCAGCATCCCAGAATTCCCACCTCAACAAAATCCCAGACCTCCCTCACCCAAATATAGGGTCTTCAGACCCCACCCACCCACAATTCATCTCCCAGGGGCCTATTTACCCTCGGGTCATGGTCACGCCTCCTGGACAGATGGCAGCTGCAGCAGCAGTTTTAGTTTGGGGTCAGGCGACAAGTTTATGCCTGAGCCAGGATTGAAAGATCCTGCAGACAGCCCCCACTGCAGTGTCACAGCAATTTCAGCATGACACTGCGAGGATTGGCTGATTCTGTGAGGATTGGCTGATTCTGCAAAAATCACTGCAAATTGCAGCAACACAGTCAACTCAGGTCCCTGGATATAAGACAAGTCCATGCAGGGATGGAACGCAGGGTGACGTGGTGAGAATGATATGAGCCAGCGCAATGAAACTTGTTTACAAGGCACTGGCAGCAACCTGCTGCTCGTGGAGGGAGAGAGAGAGAGAGAGAGAGAGAGAGGCTCCCCACTGCTAGAACAAGAGAGACAGACACGCTCTCACCCATGATGCAGTACATGACCAGAGAGAGAGAGGCTCCCCACTGCTAGAACGAGAGAGATGGTGGGGGGGAAAGAGGTGCATCCGGCTCACGGTGCCACCTGCCAAAACCAGCAAGTGATCTCATCTGTGCTCATGCTCAATGCCCACGTCCAGCAGCAAACCTACCAGAATGAGATGGAAATAACACACAACATAATTATGTGCCTGCATGTGTGCCTCCCCGCACCTGCTACCACCTATCGCAATGATTGAATGAAGTGTGCCCAATCAAGCACTAATTCTAGGAACATCATTCAACTCCCATGGGCTGTCATTCCACTGTACCTGAAGCAGCCATGCCAGTCCAAGGAATCATCATCAACATTCTGGGACCGTCCTTCCAGTCCCGGGGGGGCTGTCATTCCACTGCATCCAGAAACAGTCACTCCAGTCCCAAGGTTCACCAGCAGTGTGCTGCTGCTGCTTGTGCCTGACTGGTCAGTGGCCACCGACGCCCGCCCACCAGCCTGCCCCCCCGCCAGCCTACTCCTCCACAGCCACCTGCTGATGCCTGCTGCAGCTGCTGAAAGAGCCCCTCTGTCCACCAGCACCCACCGCCTGCTGCCAAAGGGCCACTCTCTCTCATTCTCTCTTGCACCCCCTCAGAGAAAATAGCCCTGGCTGGCTGCTCTACCTGGGGTGCTGTCTGCAGGTCTCCCCCCCCCACCCCCTGGGCCAATCTTTCTATGAGCTGAACACACCTCTCCACTCAAGGGCTTTAAAGGGACCAACCGACAAATGTAATCAAGTATTATATATCACAACTCAGCTTCCCAAGACTGTCACCCATGGGGCGATCTCTTTGAGAGTGGGCAGTGCACCTGTCAATGCCCGCTGATGCCTCTGCCAGACTGCCACAGCCTCTCGCTCTCTCTTTCTCTCTCTGGCACACCCACACAGACACAAGCCCTGCCCCTCCTGGGGGGCTGTCTGCAAGTTGAGACCCTACTGGCACATCTTGGGGCTATTACACTACATGTTCTGCTGCTGTCAGGCAGGGATCTGACAAGCTGTATATATAATGAGATTCTGCCACCTGCCAGAAGCAGCAAAGAGGGATAAAAGATTGGACATGTCAAACTCAGCTGGTAACAAATATAAGTTTTATAAAAAAAAAATCAAAAACATTTTACCTCTGAACAAAACAAACATTAACATTATAAAAAGGCATAGAAAAATAACAGGGTTCTGTGGGCCTGTCCCCCATGGGGAAAAGGGGACAACGGTGTGCGAGACCGAGGTGCAGGCACGTCATCCATCTCTGCCGCATGTCACCTGGTGACGTCCAGGGTCCCCACTATGGACTCCTTCCATGCCACCAGGGACTGGCGGAATGATTCGAGGGTGTCCTTTTCAGTCCGGAGGTACTCCTTTTACACCTCGGCCTGCCACTCCCTGACCTGGAGCTCTTCAAATTGCTCCACCAGTCTGTCCTCCACATTCTGGATGTGGGTCTTGAAGCCTGACATATTTTTTGGCCGGCCTCTGCAGCAAACCCCAAAATGCCCTCACTTCAGGGGGTCTCCTGTACCTGGGGGGCTGGTGAATCCTCTGAGGAGCTGGCGGGGGAAAGGACTGGGACGGCACCTCTTCTGCCACGCTTTCCTCCCTCTTCCCGATGTTCCTTCCTGCTCCTGTCAGTGAGAGATGCATCCCTCATCACCTCAATGAGGTGGACGGTCTCGATGTGAGCAATCAGCCCCAACATGGTCCTCTGCGTCCCCCTCTTAATTTTTTTGTTGCAGATCTAAAGAATGGATAGGAACATAAGTGCCATACTGTGTCAGACCAATGGTCTATCAAGCCCTGCTTGCATTCTGTCTCCACAAGTGGGTGACTGGCTAATCTCTCTCTCTTCGGGGAACTTCCTAACAGGTCATAGAACAATCCATTCCCTGTTGTTCCAGCCCCCATGCCTTACCTTGCATTTTTCAAATCCACCTCTTGGGGTATGGAAATACTTCCATACCACAGACCGTATTGGCCTGGTCTGCCCCTGTGACGTTCGCCTTGATGGGCCTGGACCAGCGGCATCCTCATCATCACCCTCTCTGAAACAGGAACACATAAACACCTACATATTATCATGCATTCATGGTGATGCCTCTAGTCCTTCCCAGACCAATACCTATTCTCCCATACCAAGTGGATGGATGGTGCTACAGTGCTGTTTACTTACTTGCCTCTTCTCTCCCATGTACAACACCACCATCTGGGGTGCTGTAGTGTCTGTAAACTGAGCCTCTGTCTGCTGCTGCTGAAAGAGGCCCATGCTCTCTCTCTCTCTCTCTCTCTCTCTGGCAGACGTAGAAATAAGACACATGTAAATCCTACCCTTCCTGGGGTGCTGCTCTCTTTAAGTTGAGACCCTGGCTGGCATATCTCTGGGTTGGGTGCTGCAGCTCATACCTGACTTCTGAACCCCACCCCCCTCTCTCTTTTTCTCGGGCAGATGCAGAAATAAGACACGTGCAAATCCTGCCCTTCCTGAGGTGCTGCTGTTTGCAAGTTGAGACCCTGGCTAGCATGTCTCTGGGTGGGTGCTGCTGCTGCGGCTCGTGCCTGACTGCTGAAAAAGCCCCCCCCCCGGCAGACCCAGAAATCAGACACATGTAAATCCTGCCCCTCCGCTGCCACCCGCTGATGCCCGCTGCTTGTGCCTGGCGTGCAGGTGGTGGGCAGTCAGCAAGCTGGCTCTAAAGGATAGTATTCTTCTTGTCCTCAAAGGTATATGGAACAATAAATAAAAATAAATTTTACAAACCTGGCAGTGTCACCTCCTCTCCCTCCTCTGGTGAGGAGCCCACCTCCACCACCTCATGAGGTGATCCAGCATGGGCCTCCATCTGTTCCTCCTTCCTCCACCTCCACCTTGACCTTCCTCCTCAGATTAATCTTCTTCCATCCACCACCACTGCTTCCAACCTTCCTCACACAGACATGCACAACCACCCACCCACAGCTATACCCCACACAGAAGTTCACAACCAAGTTTTCACACAAGCCACACAGACACAACGCCACCGCACATGACAACACACGTGATCGAACTACCGTTTCCGTTTTTTGGTCTTGCGAGATCACGAGACCAAAAATCGATATCAATAAGTAAAAAAAAATCTTTGTTTGATAATGACATTGTTATAACAATAATGATAAAATGACACATTTTGATAATGACAATGATAATGCTAATGAAAAACGGCATGAGGCTCTGGTGCACATCCCTATCACATAGACAGAAATGGTGTTATGGATTTGAGATGTGTCTCTGGAGAAGGAAAGAAGATCAACACCTTTTACCTTTCTCAGGTGAACGCCACTGAAAATTAGGACTACTTTATTTTTCATAGTTTCCTGGCTTAATAGACGCAGAAATAATGAGTTATTTTGGAAGGGAGATTCTGTAAATGTGAATTTATCTGTTTACTTATTCAGCTACCATTATATCATGCAACTAATAAATTCTACCCTGTTTATTTTATTAAATCTTTCAGCAGCTTTTGATACCGTTGATCATGAGGTGGTATTGACTCGCCTGTGGAATCTAGCTGGAGTGGGTGGGACTGCTCTTGCGTGATTCCACTCTCTCTTGGCGTGGAGGCCTCAGCTGGTGGTGTTGGGCAATTGCTCATCATCTCCTTGGGATCTCCCTTGTGGGGTCCCAGAAGGTTCCATTCTGTCTCACTCTTGTTTAAAGTGTATATGCAGCCACAGGGAGAGGTCATTCGGAGGTTCAGGGTGCGGTGCCATCAGTATGCTGATGACACCCAGCTGTACCTCTCCTTTTCATCTGACCCAGGTGTTTTCCCAGTGTCTGGCAGCTGTGGGAACTGGATGAGGGTGAGACGACTGAAGCTGAATCCTGACAAGACTGAGATGATGATGGTGGCTGGTCTTGTGGATTGGAACTCCTCTTATTGATGGGGTCTGAACCCCTCTGGTTGATCAGGTTCACAGTCTCTGAGTGCTTCTGGATCCTTTGCTGTGCCTGGATTACCAGATCACGGTGGTGGGCATGGCCAAGAGCTCTTTTCACCAACTCCATCTGGTGAGGAGGCTGCTGCTCTTTCTTTTGGACTCAGATTTGACCACGGTCATCCATGCTTTCATCAACTTGAGGTTAGACTACTTTAATGCGCTCTACATGGGGCTGCCTTTAGTGACGGTTTGGAGGCTGCAGCTGGTGCAGAATGTGGAAGCTCGCCTCCTTACAGGGACACATCACCATGACATGGGTGCTCAGTTCACTGCACTGGCTGCTGATAGTCTTCTGGGCCCAATGTATGGTGCTGGTGATGACCTTTAAAGTCCTAAATGGCCTTGGCCCCATCTTTCTGAGGGATCTCCTGGCTCCCCGTGTCCCGTCGTGGCCTCTGCGATTGGCTGGGGGCGCCTTCCTGGAGACTCCAGTTTTTCACTGGGTCTCGAGTATGAGGAGGACATTCTCAGCTGTCGTACCTTTGTTATGAAACTCCCTCCCCCAGGAGGTCCACCTGTGTTCAAACCTGGTGGCCTTCCATAGACAATGTAAGAGCATTTTGTTGTGTCAGGCTTTTGGCAGCGGGAACTGAATTTGGCGAGGGACAGGGGTTAATTCTAAGACGGAGGATGTGCTGGGGGATAGGGAGCGGGATTAGGTGGGAGATTGTTGGAACATTGGAGTAGGTTGGGTTTGGGGGGTGTTGTATTTTAAATGTTTTTATATTGTATTTTATTTTTAAAAAAATTGTAAGCCACCCTGAGCCTTTGGGGAAGGGCAGGATATAATTGCTAAAAATAAATAAATAAAATAAAGTACATATTTTTGCAAGGGTGATATTGTGGAGCAAAGCACTGACACACCATAAGAACTTACATTTCTAGAACCATATGGTTTCCTGATTAGGAGGAAATGATCTAGAGGAGAATGCATTCATTATTATTATTATTATTATTATTATTTTATTATTAGCATTAGCATTAGCATTAGCATTAGCATTTATATAGTGCCAGCAATGTACCTGGCACTTTTGATGCATTCTTCTTGATGGTGGGATGTGCTCACTCCCTTATAAATGCTGGGGGCTTTGTCACCTAAATGAGTGGACCTCCCAAATCTACCAAACCAAAGTCCATCTCAATGGAGGCTCAGCTTTGGGTATTTATAGATGGCACGGTAACCAAAAACTTTGTGCGTTGTGAGCATGCATACATGCATGTTACACGCACTGTCATCCCATGAATAATGATGCTAACAAACCGCCTATAAAGGAGTGGTGAGTCAGAGGGGAGCACAACATGCAAGGGGAAGGGACGTACAGGGGAGGGGATTCATCGATACAGCCCCAACCCCACCCCTAAGGCTTGGTTCCTACTGTACTGTCTTTGCTCCATGTCACCTGCGTGGGAGCTGACAACTGCAGCATTCGCATGTCCAGGCTGACACCTGCTTCTTCACGTGGGTCTGCCCAGCTCAAAAACTCTTGGCAAAGAGGTACAGTGCCACCTAACTAATGGCATGCCAATATGTGGATGCACATTATCCAGGATTAGCCTGCGTGGCATTCCCCCACTTCCCTGGCAGGATGTTGCGTGTGGGCTTGCCATGTCAAACATGTTCAGGAAAGATGCAAACCTAATAAAGGCCCAAGCAAACACTCACTTGTGAGTAACTATCATGCCATTTGTGCTCACCTTCTCTTGTTCCCCTAGCAGCAAGGTTTTTGTAGAGCAGTACTGCTAAGGAGTCCTTTGCCAGCTGCCGGAAAAAGCCAAACATGTTAAGAAAGCTGGGGGGAACACAATGGCCCTTTTCACACAGAAACACTAACACTCATAAAATGGGTGTTACATTTTATTATGCATGTTTCAGGGCACCCATAGAGCACACCTACAGCCCTGCAACATGTATAATAAAAGGTAACACCCATTTTATCAGTATTAGAGTTTCTGTGTGAAAAGGACCTCTGTGAACATTAGAGCTGGTCCAAAATGGTGACAGAAAATCTGCAGAAAGCAACAACTCCCCAAGTAATTTATCAAGATAGGGAGACAACTGAAACTTTTATAGGTGAGTGAAAAGACTGTTGCCGGCTGCAGCTGAAATGACGATTTGTGGCAAATGCCATTTGTTGAAAACAGACCTCCCACTGTGATACAGAAACATACCAAATTCAGCATGATGGTGGGAGAAGGAGGCAGGCACAGTACACACAGACCAGGTATAGCGGGTGTGGCAGCTCTCTCTGTCTCCTCCTGGCCCCCTCCATTTGGTGAAGAGGACTTGAAGGTGAAAAAGGCATGAGGCTGGGAGTCAGGAAAGCAACAATACCATGAAAAAAAGGACTGAAATGTCAGAGTACCAAAAAGTCACAGAAGGTATTGAAACATCATAGAAACTGGTAGAAAATGCCAAAAGGTTACCAAGGTTTCAAAGAATGATGAAAAATTGTCACCTGTAATCCCCAAAAGCATTTGAATCATGAAATCTGTCCTGGAGTCAACGGTTCTACCAACAGTTCACCAATGTTCCCTGTTGATTCAGGAACGGCCAATTTCGATTCAGCACTAAGAACATAAGAACATAAGTAGTGTGATACTGACACCGCTTTTAGACGAGGGCGCTGAAAGCGCCTCCGGAGCCGTGCATTAAGAGAGAAACCACGCCGTGCTGCCGGAAGTGACGTGCTCCCCGTTGCCAGCAACGGCGGCGGCTGAAGATGCGGCGCTTTGCAGAGGCACGTTCTGGAGACCTGAAAATGGAGGTTGCCGGCAATGGGGAGCACATCACTTCCGGCAGCGCAGTGCGGCTTCTCTCTTAATGCACGACTCCGGAGGATTGTCTAAAAGCAGTGTCAGTCAGATCAATGGTCGATAAAGCTCAGCATTCTGTCTCCAACAGTGGCTAATTTCTTTTTCTTGGAGAAGTACCCAACCGGTCACAATGGGTAATCTATTTTCTGTTGTTCCAGCCCTCAACAGTAAGAGATTACATTTCCAAAACTGGCCTCCACTACAGCAGATGGGAGAGATGTATAAAGCTTCATAGACCCAAGACTAAAAGCAGGTATGATAGTCAAGCACAAATATTTGGAGGAAGTCAAAACTGAGAAAGGAGAGGAATTAATGAGGGTGGCACCACCGCAAATAAAATACAAAGAACTGTGCAAGTATGAGGTATTATGGCAATATGCTAAATGTCTTACAAAATCAGACAGTCTGTCAGGGTTTCATTTAGCCTAAGTTGCACTTGCTACCTGGCAAGTTTGCTTTAATTCATCAGAACCATTACATTTGCTTTAGAAACACATTTTGCCTATTATTTAGACACATGCCACCAGTATTAAGAAATTCAAGTGTAATTGACATCTGTCGTACTATGCAATCGCAAGATGCATGTCAGGGAGAGATAATCTCAAACGAAAGGGAGTCATAATGCAGATTAATGGTTCAGAGATTTATTCAGAGTAAGTGGAAAAGGAGCATTCCATCTAATTGTGCTCATTAGCGATTTCAGCTCAGAGGGAAGACACTAATAGCTTCCTTGCTTTGATTAATATAGTACTAGATATTAATCAGCCTTTGGTTTGATTCTTTATAAGGCAGAGTTCCAATGTTGCTAGTTACATATTGCTTGTTTGGAATATTTATTGTTAAACAAATGTTGTTTGCCTGTAAATGAGGTTTTTTTGAGGAGGTTGTGTTCATTCCCACTAATAGGAGATGGTAAAGCAGTCACCTTCCTAGGATGGTGGGTAAGATCACCTAGTTAAATGCCTACATAACTACAAGTCTCCAGGCCAAACATAACATTTTGAAAAAGGCATGCAAAGCTGTCATTTGGTCCATCTCACAAAAGTTAGAAATGGATGTCCCTCTTTTCACCAACAGACTGTTCTTCCCCAATCAGAGTTTCTGCAGAAGCCACTGATTCAGATTAGGCTTCAGACTCTTTACCCTCTAATGCAGTAGGAATCCATACTTCTACTAGCGTTGAAATGAACATAATCATATACATTGATCAAATAATTCTGTCCAATTCAAACTGTATCCCCCAAAACAAATAGACACCACCATTTGCTTCCATCTTTGTCAGATATCCATTTCAGATATTTCACCTTGGGTTGTTAGGCATTCTTTACGTGAAGTATAATAAGGAACGCCTTACATGGAGGTTGCATCTGTCTATGCCCCTGTTATGTCTGTGACCCTGTATCATCTCTGGAACTACACCAGCCAGCCAGGCATGTGATACCTCATTTTAAAGGTCTCACCGAGATAAGGCCAAAATGCCCACCACTATGTTTGTGCATGGAAGGGCTCTAGAGATATGAGGGTGTACAAAACCTCTACTGGCTGCATGGTACAGCCATTACTGGTCCCTGCCTGGCCATGTCACAATGGGCATGATGTCATGGTGACCAGGGACCATAGTACTACATGACAGAGGGACCGGTAGGCAGGGGGCTAGAGTGTGTGGGGGGGGCGGAATAGGCCTGTGGGGGCTGAGGGACATGGCTGGGCAGGGACTAGGGATGGGCGAACTCAACCAGTTCAGTCGACCAAACCGAACTTCCGAACCGAATTTGATTTTTTAACTGAACCGAACTGAATTTCCGAACTTGGCTCTGTTTGCCCATCCCTAAAAGATAATATTCCATTTAGTTCAATGGGGTTTGAATTTCCGAACTTTGTTCGGAAGTTCGGAGTTCGGACCGAACTCAAATAGTTCGGTCGACTGAACCGAACATCCGAACCGAATCAAATTTCCTAACTGAACCGAACCGAATTTCCGAATTCTTTTCGCCCATCCCTAGCAGGGACCAGGGAGCAGTAATGTCTGCACCATGCAGCCAGTAGGGTTTTGTATGCCCTCATATCTCTGGAGCCCTTCCACAAACATAGTAGTGGACATTTTGGCCTTGTCTCAGCAAGACCTTTAACATGAGGTATCACACGTCTGGCTGGCTGGTGTTTCCAGTGATGATACAGAGTCACAGACAACAGGGGCACAGGTGAAGCAAGCATGAGATACACAAGCCTATTGGGAGGCAAGAGCAGCAGCCAAAGAGAGACAACACAAAAGGTGATGTGAGCTACAGCGAGAGCAATGAGCTGATCCAGAGTATCACCAGGTGGAGCAAGCACGGGATACACAAGTCCACCAGGAAGCAAGTACTAACCCCACTATGGACAGCAAGAACAGGCTTGTGACACAGAAGCCCATCAACAGCCCAAAAGTGACTGGAAATTCACAGTGATAAATTATGAGGAAAATCAAGGAAGGTCCGACTCACGTCGGCAACTCCTGTGGATGATTATGGTTTGCATCTTTGATCAAGAGACTAAGTCGTGCTCAACTCATTGCCAGTGCCAAGCTGCTCAAATGTTGAAAATGACACTGCAAATGACCTGATTTCAGTCAATCACGCAGCATAAAGAACGCCTATGCTTTGCATGTGTGGACACCTTAGGCATGCATCTTTCCACACTTGTTCAGTATGTGTCTGGCCAAAAGGAAGAGAAAATAGGAAAATCTCTCAGGTGCCCTCTGTGTGGAGGGTAAAACTCATCTAGACCGAGGTACAAATGTCATGGGACTGATCCCCGTATAGTCCTGTGGTGGGCAATTGCTGCCGCCACACGGCAAACAGGGGGAGCCAACCACATGGTGCAGGATTGGGCCCACTGCCTGTTTCACTGTTGAGAGGGGTGGAGGGGCTGTGTTCTTCCCCCCCCTCCCTGCCTGACAGCTGATGGGGAAGGGGAGCTTGGGAAGAGCATGCACCCTCTTCCTAGCCCCCCCCTCCCTTCAATCAGCTGTAAGTTGGGTGGACTGGGGAGAAATTACCCTGGGAGGAGTGCAGGTTCCTTTCCTCTCCCCAATCCACCCAACAAACAGCTGATCAGGGGGACCCCAGTGGAGCATGCGTGCCTCTCTTCCCACCCTGACAAACAGATGATCGGGGGATGAGAGGCCCAGAGGAGCAAGCACTCGTGTGTGCTCCTCTAGGACCCTACCCTCCCCCGATCAGCTGTTTGTCAGGGTAGCGAGAGGAATGTGCGCGCTCCTCTGTGCTTCCCCCCAATCAGTTCGGGGAGGCCCCACAAATTGCGTCGCACATGCGGGGCAAGTACACCCTGTCATATGGGTTGCCCCACCCTGGGCAGCCTTAAGCCATGTAAGGCTCTATGACATATCCTCGGAATTTTTCTGAGGACACGTGGCATAACAGGCAACTGTTCGCCCCACACTAGGGTGGGGGGGAACATCTGTCTGCCACTGCCCACACAAGCTACTGCATCACGTGGTTTGGGTGCCCACAGAGGAGTAAGGCTACCCAAGGCATGGTATCCCCCCCTCCATGTCTTGTTTGGAAACCCCCAGGGTGTCTAGAACAGAATGCAAAGCATGTGAGGAGGACTTCACCCAGACCTAGCTGGAAAGGGGAATAAAGAATGGAAGGGTTGTGCCCAGCGGACACCAGACAAGCAAAGGGACAGCAGGGAGGCACAGAGCCTGGGAGCTGAGAGCAGAACAGCAGGAGTTCAAGAGCAAGAGCAGTACAACAGAGGTTCAGGAAGGGTAAGCAAAGCAAGCAACAGGGGGGCATTAAGAAGGATTACTGTACCCTGGCATGGGATACAGCTGGGTCCAAACCTACAACTGCATATAACCAACCCAGAGAATTCTGGGCTCATAGCTTTTATAATACTAGAGGGAGAGTAAGTAGGAACAGCTGCAGAGAACAGACTTAAACCAAAGGAAAGGGACGTGACCCTAACTGCTCCGATGCCACCGGCAGGGCAATGGCCAGCTTTCCCCCTGTCTTCCCCCAGCTACGGCCCCATTGGCTCGTTCTAACCCCCCTGTTTGGACTAACTCTCCACTCACTCACATGGCTGCCTCATGCTGGAGTCGGAGAGAGCGGCGAGACTGTTGCCCTTCTGTCTAGTTTTTCTGAAGGTGAGTGGAGGAATGGGAGATCCTGAGTTGATGGGGCTGGAGCTGGTGTCTGGGGCAGCAGGGAGTCTTTACATTTTGTCAGTTATTTGGTTGTCAGTTCTATGTGTGTGTAGTAGCCCAAATGAAAGTAACTGATTAACCAAACAGCTGAACAACTGGATATGCAAATATATGTTTCGGTTGTTGATAGGAGCATGACTTGTTAGTGTAGGGTCATGAGTCTTGTTTTGGATGTTACAGGCCACTGGTTCTAAGCTCATGAGGTTTGATTTTTGTAACTCCCGCTTCTGTGAACTGCCAGTGGTGCTTATCTGTCACTTGCAGCTTGTTCGGATTGCAGCAGCATGGCTGCTTACTGGTTTGGGCAGCTCTGATCATATTGTGCCTGCCTTCTCTACAGTGGCTGCCTATGGAACGATGGATTGAATTTAAGATTGTGCCGCTGGTTTTCAGGACCCTGAATGGTATAGACCCTGGCTGTATTCAAGACCTCAGACCTGCTTCTGGAGGATCAGAATCTAAAATTCAAATCACACAGGCTCTGTATATCAGGATGTGGGCTCCAGTCAGCAGTTCTGAATCTTGATGCAAGCTGAAAGGATTAGTGGTCACCTATCCAGACTACCCAGTGTCTGAAAATCCAATTTAATTCATATGGCAGGTGTTTGTTACATGTCTGTAATAGCGGGGTGCACACCTCGTCATCTCCGGGACCTGTTTGGGGTGACCTGCCTCCCCAATAACCTCAGGTGAGGATGTCATTTTTGTTTTCCTATTAAATAACCCTTTTATTAACAACACCACCCGAGCCTCACAGGGCTCTGACTTTCCACCACAGTCTTGGTGCTTTACGGGGCTCTTAACCGAGCCACCTTAGTCTAGCTCAGTAGTTGGACTTTGGGCACTTCTAGCCCCTTTCTCAGACTCCTTCCTTTGAGGGGTCTAGCAGGCATCCCCACTTTCTCTCAACAGCCCTTCCGGGCAAATAGTCCAAATCAAAGGTCCTTGCCCCTAAGTGGGCCACAGGTGCGGACTCATCTGCACCCTGCCCCGTTCTAGTGGCAACACTTTTTTTTGGTTATGCGGCTGAGCCACTACTCACTCTCTCTCAGTCCTGGTCCTGACTGCTCCTCCTCCGAGCTCAGGACTTCACTGTGGCTCCCAGCCTGCTGCTACAGCCTCTCCACCGGCTCTACCTCTTTGCCATCTGCCGGCATGCTGACCCATAGGGATGGGTGAACAGAATGCGGTTTGGATGAAATAGAGAAACTGAAACTGAAACGAAACCGAAACCTAATTTTTGGCCCTGGCAAGATGTTTTTCCTTCCCCCGAACTCATCCGAACACGACCAAACTGTTCGGTCGTTCGAGAGTTCGGTTCGGACGTTCGGTTTGGACATCCAAACAGACCGAGTTCGGTCCGAACTGCGAACATCCGATCCGCATTCACTCATCCCTACTGACCCATTTCCAGGTTCGGGGCCAGCTCTTCTCAGTGGCCTCAACTGCCACTAGTCAGTTTCCGGTGGCACTTTAAAGCTGGGCCGCCGGCCGATCTCTTTAAAAGGACCAGCCCTTGCTGGCAGCTTGGAACAGGAGTGCCCGGCACCTCCCTGTTACAATGTCCTTAGATTATTTTTAACGACGTAATTTTTTAGTTGACTAGAATAGGTCTTTTTGAGAAGTCATAAGCCGAGAACAGATGGTAAAATTGATAGTAAACCAATGGTATCCCTTATTGTATGTAAAGATATTTTTAAAGAATGTTTCAAGTTTTCTAAGAATTTAGCATAGGTTTTGACAGCAATCCGTTTGCTTGATCTGCTCACGCTGCAAATAATTAAGCAATGCTGAAAGGAGTAATGCCTGATTGTTCCAACCTCCAGGTGCCTAATTCATTCCAGCATTAAATAGGCATGAAAAATAGTTGTGGGTCAAACACACCTACTGCAGGGAACTAGGGGTGCTCATGACCAGTCTCTCCTGCCCTGCATTCGTCAGACTCCTCAGGAGTCAGAACATTCTTACTCTTTCTCTCTGTGCCATTCCTGCAGCAGCAAGAACCCAACTCCTCCTCATCCTTCCTGCTTTCTTAGAGGAGCCATTGCCTCCTTCATTCTCCTGAGAAGCTACCCACTCACCACAGCTGCTTTCAATTGAGTCTGGGTTTCCAGCCATTATTATTATTGTTATTATTAACAAACATTTATATAGTGCCAGCAGTGTACCTGGCACTTTACAGAGTAATAAAATAGACACGGTCCCTGCCCCTAGGAAGGGCAACAGAGGGCGAGACAAGGGGTCTAACATTCATGAAGATGCGAGGTCTCAAGTGCACGTACTTGGCTTGGTTACGATGAGAAAGGCAGCAGGTACGTCCATGTGGCAAGGATAAGGGTAAACAGACTATAGGTATAGGAAATAGTGGCTCAGCAGGATAAAGAGTCAGACAGAGCAGAGCAAAAGAGGTGAGTTTTAAGGAGAGATTTGAAGGTATGAAGGGAGGGGGCAAGGCGGATGTGGACAGGGA
>QEPC01015552.1:1996687-2064955 GCA_003113815.1 Sphenodon punctatus
TAACAGCTGGAAATGTATTTTCAGGTTAATGTCTTATACCCTTGGGACCCTTTATCCACTCTTTCCTAAAATTGGCAGAAATATTAAGCATATGGAGGGATGTAATATGCACAAGTTTCATGAACATGGGATGCAAGATAAAGAAGTTGTAGTCATGAATGTGTATGGAGCTTCTCTTAAAACCACAACATTCAATTGCTTATGAAATCGGTTTCCTTTATTTAATCGTTCTGAATTTTTGGAAACCTAGAGCCCTCAATTTGGGGGTACAATCTCCCTAAATTTCATCAAAAAGTAATAAGAAACAAAAATGTTATAGCCAGAAATATAGTTTTTAGTTTTTTCCTTTTATTTCAAAAACTAAATGTCATTTTCAGTTTCTGATTGCACCAAACTAAAGACCGAACCGATCCCGACCGAACCGAATACTGAATCCGAACTCAACATTTGATCCAAACCACCGAATGGCCGAACATTTGAACTGACAAACTGAACCAAACGGGCGAACCGAACGGACGAAACGAACGCAGCCAAACCAAACGGCCGAACCCGAGCCACGATCTGTTCGCCCATCCCTACAAAACAACCCCGTCATTATTAGCCAGCATATCAGGTACATTTCTTAAAACCTTCCAGACCTTTCCTGGGGAACAGTTTACTAAATTATATTTATTTATTTATTTATTTTATTTTATTCGATTTTTATGTTGCCCCTTCCTGCCTTTGCAGCTTGGGGTGGCTTACAGCATTTTAAAAACAACATTTTAAAAACACATACAACATATTGCCTATGCTCAGCTTAAAAAATCACAGAACGATATAGTATTCGGGCTGTAAAAGCCTGAATAATAGCTCTCAAGGCTCTGCCTATGAAAAAGGTTAACATTCTTTTACTTTTATATAGTATTTCTGTAGGGCATAAGCAATAAAACATGTTTTAAAAAAATCTCTGGAAACTGTAGTTCTTTGAGAGAAAACATCTTTGTCTTAATTTTGAAGCCCCGTACACTTGCAAATGATCAATAATCACTAGTCATTTTAAACTGCAGATTCCTTCAAACAGTCATCTGACCAGAAGTCTTTTTTAATTTGCTGTTTCATCAAAGAGCAAACAGATTTGCAGCCTTGTGCTATAGGTAATCTGCTTCTTTCACATTCACAAAAGGATTAAAAGTACGCGCGCAGATCCCATCACTCTGAGATGCACCTATGTGTCTGAGGAAATGCTGTGTTTCTGGGAGGAAGCTGCTGTTTCATTAAAGGCAAGGGAGTAAATGTGCCTGCTTTGATCTTGCCCCCATTCATTTTCATTCAACGCTCTGCTGCCAAAGTCACACCTTGCCCATCTCTTTGACCACATTTAGCCACTCCTCTCTGCCTTGGATTGGCTCCCTCTACAGAAACGCATTCAGCACAAGATCCTTATCTTCACCTTCAAGGCTCTTGATGGCCTTGGTCCCCCATATCTCACTGCTTAGGGATGTGCGAACGTGGTTCGGAAGATCGGGGTTCGGCTCGAACTTGGGGTGTTCAGCCCATTCACAAACACCCCGAATCCAAACCGACCTCTGCCTGAACTGACCGAATGAAGTGGCAGTGGCAGCAGTGGCGGGTCTGGCAGCGGTGGCGCTCCAGGGCACTTCAGGCTGCTACTAGAGCTTCCAGATCAAACCAGAAGGCCTAGTAGCAGTCTGAAGCACTCCGGAGTGCCACCGCCACGGTCGGACCTGCCCCTGACCTACTTGGTGGTGCTGGGGCCCTGGTCCTGGGCGCGGCGGCGGCGGCAGCAGGTCTGGCAGCGGCTGTGCTCCAGAGTGCTTCAGGCCACTACTAGGCCTTCTGGTTTGATCCGGAAGGCCTAGTAGCAGCCTAAAGCGTTCCGGAGCACCACCGCCAAACCTACTGCTGCTGCTGCTGCTGCTGCCGCTGCTGGACCCAGGGCTGGAGCCCCGGAACCACCAGGTAGGGCGATCCCTTGGGTGGGGGGTTTTAAAAAAAAAATCCCATGCTCGGCAGGGTGGGGAGGGAGGTACTCCCCAGCATCCCTTCCACCCGCGCAGCCTGGAGGGGGGAGGGAAAACTTCCCCCCCGCCTGAACGGATTTGCCCCCCCCAAACGGGTTCGACCTGAATGGGTTGAACCGAATGGTTTCAGGTTCGGCCGAACCCCGAACCCCTGGGGGTTCGCACATCCCTATCACTGCTCTTCTATCCCACCACACTCCTGCTTGGAAGCTTCGCTCCTCCTCTGCCCCCACCCTTGCCTGATGATGACCCCTTTGCCCCTCCAAACATCTTCACCCCTTCTCTCTTGCTGTCCCTCATGCCTGTAACTCCCTCCCCAGGTACGCTTTCTTGCTCCCTCTCTCCCAACTTTCAAATCCCTCCTGAAAACCTACCTTCCCTAGCTCATCATGAGTGAAATTGTGTCCTCTTCCCCCTCACTCAGAATCTAGTTCCCTGTAACTAAGTGAAGCACGTGCACCTGCAACTTCTCAACCTCATGAATGTACTTTTGTTTCTTCCGATGTTGATCTCTCCCTTGTATCCCCCTCCCTTGTCTATTGTAAGCCCCCTTGAGGTAAGACCTGTCTATAACTATTGATTGTACAGCACCAGGTGCATGTCTGGTGCTATATAATAATTATTAATGATAATAATTAATAACTCCCCACAACTTAAATGAGAATGTTACATCCTGCTCCACGGATGCTGCCTTGCAGTGGGGCTGGGCAGTGGGCCTAACTGACATGTGGGTCTGCGTTGGCCCGGGATGCGCCTTGGAGATTTTCTGGTGAATGCGTCCCAGGCCAGTTGCCTACCTGGCACATCCCAGGGCAGTAGTGAGCCAACATCTGGCAGCAGGAGAACGAACATACACATCTGTCCTGGGCCAATGCAGTCCACCATCACGTCTGTTTTTACCCAGTGATTACTCCTTCAGAAAGATTCTTATCTAAAGGAAAGACAAACGTAATTTCTTCGAGAAGTAAAAAATAAATGCTAGTAACGTATTTTATTTAAAAACATGGAAGAATTTTGGCCAACAATCTTCCAAAATTATATGAAGAAATATGCTCTTTTTGGCTCACACTAAATCAAACACTCAGTGTCTATGCCAGGATTAAGAGGCTCTTAGAGGATCATAAATGAGAGTGCTATATGGAAGGTACCAAAAACATACTATATAGCTGGTTAGAAATGGTTCCCTCTAGTCAGAAATGGAAAGCTATTTTTATAATCTGGATTATAGCACATCCCACATGTAAGTGACTTCTCCATGCAGCGATGTTACAGCTCATATGAACTTCGCAGAACAAAAATAGTGAGTGAAGTTTGTTGAAAAGTGCAAAAAGTAAAAACCACAAGACTTGTATATATCTTTCTTTTCCCACATTTTGGAGGTTGAAATTTTGAAAATTAAACAATCCAAACCATCTGTACATCTTATCAAACAAAACAAGCAAACAAACAATAAAAAACAAGCAATGTTTACAAACCTTTCATTAAAAAACCCACAAAATTTGAAAAATCTTGACCGGTTCTAACATTAATATGGGTAGTAAACTACATAATGGTGCTAAATGGATAGTCGTGTCTGTACTCGGTAATCTGAAATCAGTATTCACAGTTAGAGCTGAAACAGATACTTAATTTAGTACTTGTGGGTAATACTCACATTCTCAAGTATTGCACAGGCTACCAGATACCTCTGAAAATTTGGTAATTTCAAGTACCAATTTTTAAAATTATCTATTGGTATATCGGGACATAAAATTGAAAAATTAGGATGGAAGCTTAAAAACCAGTACTGGAAGTCAACTTTCTGGGACAGAGAAACAATAAACAGGTGTTAGAAGTAAAGAAATCAGGATGGAAATAAAAACAATCAGTATGGAAGTCAACATTCTGGGTTATCGGATACCTGAATTGGGTAGCAGTTGGGTACTGATTGGTATCCGATGTTGTCAGGTCAGTTTGGGTACCTGACAAATTTGTCAGGTATACCCATTTTTGCGTGTACTCATTTCAACTCCAGTTCAAACATTATCAGCACCGACTGAATAATTCAAGTTCATGTTAAGCACTAGGATACAGTAGAATCTATGATAATCTTACGGTGGATTGACTATATGAACTCATCCTTCTTCGGCTGCTACAAAGCATTCCTGTTTAGGAATTTAAGGGCTTATCTACAGAACATTACAGGCTGGCAGATATCTGATCTAAGCACACACCTGCACCATGCTGAGCTATTCTGTTAGTGTTTTCTCTTGCCTTTAGCTGCTCTGTTTTCTTACCAGACTTCTACACAGATTACTCCACCTTTGAACTTCCCAACTTGTCATGTTTGTATTCCTCCTGTAATCTGATCCACCTGATGGTCTAATTTAGAGCTGAAATGAATATCTGCAGTGAATACCATATCCATCTAATACACCCACTTTGACTCTGATCAGGCAAAGCAAATATAAACTGCTATTAATTCCCATTTTGTTTAATATTCTTTTAAGTTGTTCCAGTTTTGTTATTTTGTTAAACGGCTTATGGAACCTAGAAGGTTCCAGACTGCTCTAGGGGATGTATCCTCTGATTTCGATGGCTGCTCACTCGACCTCGCAACCATGTAGAATTCCATGTTGGTGGAGGCTATTGACTGGGTGGCTCCCAGGCGTCTGCTTCCGAATCACCAACAATGCAGATCCCCATGGTATACGGAGGAGATGCGGTGGATGAAGCGGGAAGGGTGGCAGTTAGAGCGACAGTGCCGTCACTCGCGTGCTGAAGTTGACTGATTGCAGCATAGAATCTGGTTACGTATCTATGCCATGGCGGTGCAGGAAGCAAATAAAATGTTCTTTGCTGCTCTCATTGCAACTGCTAAGTCACGCCCGGCAGAGCTTTTCCGGGTGGTGAGGGGGCTGGTCAGTCCAGCCTCCCTCTGCCTGGATTTAGAGTCATCGAATGCCCGCTGTGATTTGTTTGTGGACTTTTTTCCAGATAAAATTGCTCATATCCACCACAGTTTTGACACAACACTTTTAGCAGTTGGTGAACCAGAGGCAGTAGAAGCCCCACCTTGTCCTGTTTTGTGGGATGAATTACAGAATGTGTCACCCTCAGATGCGGGGGATGCCCTGGGGTCTGTTCGAGCCACTTATTGTGAATTAGACCTTGCTTGTCCTGGCTGGTCAAGGCCAGCTGAGAGACATTAGGGTCGTTGCTGGTGGGAATTGTCAATGCCTCTCTGGGGAAGGGCAGGGTGCCGGATTGCCTTAAGGAGGCGCTGGTGCAGCCCCTGCTCAAGAAACCATCATTGGACGTTGGCGTCCTGACCAGCTATCGGCTGATCACTAACCTTCCCTTTTCAGGGAAGGTTATTGAGCGGGTGGTGGCTTGACAGTTGCAGGAACATCTGGACCGGATTAACTTTCTCGATCCTTCGCAGTCAGGTTTTCACCCTGGATATGACATGAAGACTGCAATTGTGGCCTTGGTCAATGACCTCTCCTGTGAGTTGGACTGGGGTCATTTGACCCTGTTGATCCTATTAGATCTCTCGGCTGCATTTGATACCATTGACCATGAGTTGTTGGTGACTCAGCTGCGGGACCGGGCAGGGATTGGCGGGACCATTCTTGAATGGTTCTGTTCCTTCCTGGCTGGGAGAGTCCAGCTTGTGGTCCTGGGTGATTTTTCATCTTCTCCCCAGGGCCTCACGTGTGGAGTCCCACAGGGTTCTGACTTGTCGCTTCTCTTGTTCAATGTGTACATGCAGCCTTTGGTGGAGGTTGTTAGGGAGTTTGGCGTACGGTGTCATCAGTATGCTGATGACACCCAGTTTTATTTCCCATTTTCATCTGACTTAGGCCTGGCAGTCTCAGTGCTTAGCAGCTGTGGGGGATTGGATGAGGGTGAGCCGTCTGAAGTTAAATCCCGACAAGACGGAGGTGATGATAGCGGGGAAGGCTGGGGGAGTGGTGGCTCCCATCATTGATGGGATCCGTCCTGCCCTGATATCTCAGGTTTGGAGTCTGGGGGTGCTCCTGGACCCACAAGCTCTGCCTGGATGTCCAGGTGGCAGCTCTGGCAAAAGGGGCATTTTGCCAATTACATCTGATGCGTCGGCTTCGGCCATATGACCTAGCCATGATAGTCCATGCTTTTATTACCTCGAGACTGGACTACTGTAACACACTCTATGTGGGGCTCATCTTGGTGCTGGTTCGGAGGCTGCAGCTGGTGCAGAATGCGGCAGCTCGTCTCCTAATGGGGATGGGCCAACACAAGCATATTACACCAGTGCTTCGCTCTCTGCACTGGCTGCCTATAGTCTTCCAGACCCAATTCAAGGTGTTGGTGTTGACATTTAAATCCCTGAATGACCTGGCCCCCACCTACCTGTGGGACGGCCTCACCCTCCGGGTCCTGGATCAGCCCATGCAGTCAGCTGGGGGTGCCCTCCTCGAGGTCCCCCAGGTTTCTCGGTTGTTGACCTTGCAGAGGGTGTTCTCTGTGGCCGCACCATGGTTGTGGACCTCCCTCCCATTGGAGGTCCACCTGATTACTGACCTGCCCTCTTTCTGTAGACAATGGCCCTTTTTACACAGACACTCTAACACCCATAAAATGGGGGTTACATTTTATTATACATGTTGCAGGGCACCACTGCAGCCAATCACCATGGGCCCTGTGCACACATGATGCCTCCACCCAGTTCAACGGGCGCCACTGCTGGTTGCTTCGTGGGTGGGTGTGGGTGGAGATGGGTGTTGACTGGGAGCAAACACTCACCAACACCTACCGAAAGTGGTGTTTACACAGATGCCCCCACCCATCTCCACCCAGGGAAATTCTCCCCACCCACCGGCCAACACCCATCTCCACCCAGAGGAACTGGGTGGAGGCATCATGTGTGCACAGGGCCCATGGTGATTGGCTGAAGTGGTACCCTGCAACATGTATAATAAAATGTAACACCCATTTTATGGGTGTTAGAGTGTCTGTGTAAAAAGGGCCAATGTAAGACCTGGCTGTTCCGCCGTGCTTTTTGTGAGGGAGAGGGGGTGGGTGGGTTGGGTTGGGTTAGGGTGGGGGGTATGTTGGTTTTATATTGCATTTTAATAGTGTTTTAAATCATGTTATTGTTGTTTTAAATTGTTTTAATATGTTGTTAGCTGCCCCAACATGCTTTTAGCAGGAGGGTGGCCATTCGTCAGTCTGTGTAAAGGTGGGCTGCCAGATAGGGGTGTGAAATTCATTTTTGTTACTCTGATAACAAAAATGGAAATTTTATTTTCTTATTTGTTATTTTTAACAACAAAAACAAAAAATAATAAGAACAAAAACAAAAATGAAAACACATTTTTGTTTTCAAAATAATGGGAAGAAACTGAAAAACATATTTCTGGCTATAACTTTTTAAATTTTTGTTCAATTCTGATTATACTTGGAGATATTATACCCGCAATGGAGGGCACTATGTGTACTAACTTTTGAAAAGATTGGATAAAGAAAACCAATTTTTGAAGCAAGTGAATATTGTGATTTTACGAAAAGCTCCATACACCCTCCTGGCTACAACTTCTTTATCTTCCATTCAATTTACATGAAACTTGGGAATATTATTTTCCTCCACAAGTTCAGAATTTCACAAGTTCCTGCCAAATTTCAGAAATAGTGGATAAAGTTTCCTGATGTTCTAAGTCATTAACTTGAAAATGCATTTATAGCTGTATAATTTTTATATTCACTCCTGTTTACAAGACATTTGGCAGGAATGTATCCCACACCTTTCATGTCATCTCTGCCAAACTACAGGACAATTTGATAACAGGTCCCAATTTTATAAGCAATTGAATTTGTCCCCTTGAAGATAGGGGTGCGCACTATGGCCCCATGTTGTTTTTCATTATCGTTTTCGTTATTATAATGTGTTGTTTTCATTTTTTTTAATAACGAAATGTCCTTTTTCATTATTGTTGTCAGTATCGGTACCGATTTCAAATATAAATTTTATTTTTGGTATCGGTATCGATTTCATATGCCAATGAAGAATTATTGTCAGAGGTTGAACTCCTTCACTTTCTCAATGTGATACAGAAAGAACTGCACACAATAATATATACTGTACACAACATGTAGTTTTATTTATATAATATATACAGAGTCTAAGCTAAACCTAACCTATGTATGATACATAATGTTTCTATCCTATAATTCTAATATATATAATAAAACAGCCTAGTATCTAAATATCTAACCTATATATATACAACTAATATCTATATTTATATAATATATGGACAGGGGGAGACAGATAGGGGAAGGGAAAAAGAAAACTCAGAGATATATCTACTATCTCTAATCTCTCTCTGTGTGTATGTGCATGTGTATGTGCATGTACCTAAGGAATAAGGATTGGGTTGTAGGGAAGGGAATAAGGGATATATATACAGGATGATTTCTAGTGCAAGCATCAGCAGCTTCTGCAAACGCACCCTGACAGGTAGGAGAACTAACACAGAGTGAAGCAACCCAGCCCAACAGTATTAACCTCTAGATCTTTCCTGATTGGTTCTGGGAGGCAGAGGCATTGAGGAATCACAGGATGCCATTCAACTGGATCTGCGTGCACTGCTCATTGGCCAGAGATATATCCATCAGGTTCTTCCCCTTCCAGTTCGAGTGTTCAACACTGTTTCTGGCTCCAAGATATCTTGCTACCTCCTCCCCTCTCCACATTTCCCTCCAAAAAAACACCTGCCAGACAATAATGAAATCAATGACTTTTGTTATCATTATTGATTTTGTTATTTTTTTTGTCGTTTTTATTATTGCAATAATGAAATCAACAATTTTCATTTTCATTATTAATATAATGAAAATGACATGCACACCCCTAAGACTATTAATCAGATAAATAGCAGCACATGCAGTGCCAGTCAGAGGCAGAAACCTGGCATGTCAGGGGGAGGGAGTCTGTAGGATGGAAGATGGGGAGAAACCTAACAGACTGGCCAATTACTGCATACTTCCAGCGGTACAGGACCAATTGGTGGTGACTTCAAGGTGGTCATAGAAGAGAGATAACTGGGAATTTTGGGGTAGCATCCCAGCGATCAGGAGACATGGTTTACACATCCAGGCAGGCCAATTATCATCACAATCACATCCTGCAGCACTGTGGCAGAGGACATAAGAGAATCTCTATTGACTCTTTCCTAAACAGATGCTTCGATATCCTAGTAACAAGTGGGGGAGAGAAGTTGTGGTGGTCACATCACAGAATGAGGATATTTGGTTGACATTTCTGCTGGACAACTGGCATCACAAATTGATCTTATACCACAGTGACACGTCAGAGAATCCCTGGCATAGACTCATTCTCTGCATATGCTGTGAAGGCTTATAAAATTGAAACCCTTTATCACAGATTTCTGATATTTGGCAGAAATGATCCTGAAGGTGTGAGATACAGTTCTGCCAAATTTAATGTACATTGGTTGGACTATAAAGATGTTACAGTCAGACATACATTTATAGGTTCATTGCTTATACCACCAGGACCCTTTATCCAATCCTTATGATAGTGGTCATAGATAGTAATCTTGTAGAGGGGTACAAACCTTCCAAGTTTAATCCACAGTAGATGGGAGACAAAGAATTTACAGGCAGGATTGTATATACAGATACTTGCAAAATATCAGAATTCAACTGCTATAAAATTGGATTCCCTTTTCCAATCTTTCTGAAATTTGGTACACTTAATGTTTTCCATTAGAGATACAATCTCACCATGCTTCATCCAAATATAATGAAACAGAAAAAAGGTTACAACCAAAAAAGTGTTTTCCATTTAAACCAATGGAAATTGAAAACGAAAGCATAAACAAAATTTTGATATTTATGAAAACGAAAACAAAAGATTTAAATTTGCAAGAGCCTTAACTCTTCTTGTAAACTGGAGGTTTTTTTGATTATGGAATATCCAAGTTCTTTGTTAAATACAATGCAATGAAGAAAATTTGTCCTGCTAGCACAGTAGAATGCTGAGCAGCATAACCACTATGGGAGCAGAGCTTAGGGGAGGCTAAGGTGGAAGAACTGCTCCCTTCAGTTTAGAAGGTTGTTACTTCCTTCAAATAGCAAGCAAGGTGAAGCTGTATTTTTACTGGCAGCTCCCTGCTTTACTAAGACTACAACAACTTTGGCTCATGTTAAACATTGCAAACTTCCAAAAATTGCTCTCTATGATCTCTCTAGCTCATGGCTTGTACATGAGTCTTCCACTCTACTCCCCACTGTCAGAGCTCTTGTGCAACACTGGCTAGTCTGCTTTCTATAAGGACCTCCCCCTTTACAGGACTCCCCTGGCTGGTTCACTTTGTTTACTGGACTCCCTGACTTTGCTGTGCCCATGTGCAGGACTCTCCACCTGGCATAATACTTCCCATCCTGCAGCTCTCCCCCTGTACAAAGCTCCCTCACTCAGTTCTCCTTTGTCCAGGGCTCTCCCTGGCATAATTATGGCCATTATTCTGCATCTCTCTGTCTCTACAAGACTTTCCCACTTTACTCCCCCTTGGACAGGGCTCCCTTTCTTGCACAATGCTGCCCGGTCTGCAGACCTCCCCCCTGTTCTGGGTTCCATATTCTGTATCCCAATAGAGCTTTTCCATGTAAAGTGTTCCCCCTGTTGAGGGCTTCCACTGTGGAAGCTATTTACAGAGGCTCTGCCCCTACTCTCTCCCCTTAATCCCCCACTTTGTCTATGCTCCCTCCATTCCTGCTCCCCCATAGGATTTCCCTCCCTGAGCTGAGGCTCACTCTTAGAGTCCTCCCATGAGGACTACACTTGCCACTCTACCCCACAGGGCTTCTCAGCACAGGACCCCAACATCTCCTTGCCCTCCTCCTTCAGAACACTCCCTGTATCAGCCCAGAACACCCGCTTACCCCTCATTCCTTAGTGGAGTTTGGGAAGTTGGAGGGAGAAGCACTGAAAGATCTATTCCATCCCACCTGTAGCCTCCTGCCCCTGTCTCTGGGATAAACCTCTGCCCTCTTCCAGCACCTGGGACCATCCCAGGCAAACTCCAGCACTCCAGCCCCAGTCATGCTCCTCCAATGGGGCACCCCTTTGGAGCTGCAGCCCAGACACCCCACATTTTTGGAGGGGGAAGGGCTGTCACCAAAATCCATGTGCTCTGTGTTTCTGGGCAGGTTTATGGGGCACGATCAGCCACCCCAAACATCACTGTGGGATTAGCTTGCTCTGTTGTTTAGCCATCTCAGCATCCCTGCCCCAAGGCACCTGCTGTGCAGGATCAGATCAGAATGACCTGTGTTCTCTCCCTTCCACAGGCCTTGCTCTCCTCCTCTCCCCACCAGATCAGTTCTAAACATGGCTGACCAGTCACTCACGCTGCTCCCTGGGAGGTGCAGTTCCCTCTCTTATCCCAGCACTGATAGACTCTAGCAAGCAGTGCCTGATGGGAGTTGTAGTTCCCAGTATTCAAGACTGTTTGCTATTTAACAGTCTCTACATTACACATAGAGTGCTTGCAAGCACTCCACACTCAGGATGGTCTCCATAGGCTAACATTGAATTTTCAAGATATCATAACTTAAAAATGACTAACCGCATGTACAAAAAGTAAACCAGAAGGCTACCCCCTGGCAGTCTCCTTGAATTTTCTAAAAGGCTTACACCTCCTCCCAACCAACACGAAACCCCTTTACCCTGCCGAGATTGAGACGGTCTAACTTTTGAAAAAACAGGCTTCAAACTGCAATACGCTAAGCATGAACCACTTTCCCCCAGTGATCCTCCACTGCAACTTTCACTGTCCTAACTTTAATAATCTCAATTGTATAATAAATAGAACACTGAGGCTTTACAATGGAGGGTGAAGCGCACAATTAACTATTAGAGCACTCCCACGAACATGGGGAAGAGTTCTCTGAATCTTCAATATGTTTACGTTGTCCGTATTCATAGAATCGCTTATCTTGAGGGTCACCTAACCCAACCCCCTGCTTGGATGCAGGATGCTTACAACTACAACATCCCCGACATGTAGTTGTCTAGACTCTTTTTGAAAACTAGGGATGGGCGAACGCGGTTCGGCAGTTCAGAGTTCGGCCTGAACTCGGCCTGTTCGGATGACCGAACTCGAACACGAACACGAATGCGAACATACTGAACACCGAACGGCAAAATGGCCGAACAGTTTGGTCAGTTCGGATCGCATTCGGATGAGTTCGGGTGGCCAGAAAAGGTTCATTGGAAGGCCAAACATGACAGGGAGGTGTCAGTCACTGAGGAGCAGACTTCCAGGCACCAGGGGTGGAGAGGCTTGCAAGAAACGAAACTAATTATCTGCCTCCCCCCTTCCCAACACCTTCTGAGCTAGTCACTGTTCCTGAACAGCAGGCGTTGAGTAGGATTTTTAGATTGCTTTAAGTTTCATTTCAGTTTTGTACTGAAATGAAACCTAAACCTTAAACTGAAACCTCGTGTTGTTTGTGATCCCCCCATCCCATAGATAGATAGATAGATAGATAGATAGATAGATAGATAGATAGATAGATAGATAGATAGATAGATAGATAGATAGATAGATAGTAGAGAGTTGTAGGAGCTAGCTTAGTGATAGAGATAGCATTAGTGATTTAGTTTTAGTGTTTGTAGGAGTAGGTCTGTGTACTTATTAGATAATCCATTTAGTTCATAGCATTTAGAATAGTTAATAGCAGTTAGATGTAGTGTCGATAGATATATATAATATTAGATTAAAAAAAAAAACCATATGAAAACAAAAAACCCAATAAAAAGCAAAAGAAAACCATATAAAACCCAATCAAAAACCAAAAAACCATATAAAATACACCCATAATAACACTTCCCGAATGGTCGAACCGAACAACCGAATGGCCTAACTGAACGGCCTGTTCGGATGACCGAACCGAACAGCCGAACCCGAACTCGGCGAACTAGCCGAACCGCCAAACCAAACGGACGAATCAAACGGACGAACAGAACACAACCGAACCGAACGGCCGAACCCAAACCGCGATCTGTTCGCCCATCCCTATTGAAAACTTTCCATAATGGAGAGCCTACAACTTCACTAGGTAACTTCTTCTATTGCCACATTGCTGTTACTGTTAGGAGGTTTATCCTGATATTTACCTGAAATCTACCTTCCTTTTAACTTGAGTCCATTATTTCTAGTTCTGCCCTCTGTAACAACAAAGAAAAGGTCCTTGCCATCTTCTTGGTGGCAGCCCTTTAGACTGTTATCAAGTCTTCCCTTAATCTTCTCTTCACTAGTCTAAATATATACCCACTTCCTTCAGCTTTTCCTCCTAAGACTTGATTTCCAGGCCCATTATCCTCTTTGTTGCCCTCCTCTGAAACTGCTCCAGTTTGTCAATGTCCTTCTTAAAATGAGGCACCCCAAATTGGACACAATATTCCAAGTGAGGTCTGACCAGTGCTGAACAGAGTAGAATTAGAAACAACGCTTCTGTTAATTCATCCTAAAACTGCATTTAATTTGTATTTTTTTTTGAGGTCACATCGTATTGCTGATTTACATTCAGTTTGTGATCAACCACAATCCCCGGATTGTTGCCACATGGGTTGCTGCCAAGCCAGGTATCCCACCACCGTATACTTTTGTCTTTGTTTTTCTTCCCTAAACTCAGAAATTTCTGTAAATGGGAGTGCAGTAACTCATGGGAGCACAAATATCCTTTGAGAAAGTTTTCCTAATGAAGAAGACACCAATATGAGTCTTGCCGATAAAATGGGTTTGGCAAAACTGGGCAAATCTGTAACCACACAATATAAGACTGGTCTACATGGAAAAGAGTTATATTTGTTTTATGTTAACTGTACCTGTAATGTTCTATGTATGTCCCTTTTTAAAATAGTTATATTTATTCTATGTACTGTCCTTTTAATAAATTTGGTAGCTCTTATTCCAGCAGAGCTCTACTTCCTATTCCTGTCATTTGGCCAGAACTATAAAGTAGCAATGCAAGATGGCTGTGTTGTAATCAGTTCCCCTGTCTCAGCTTCCTTTTTTCTATCAGACTTAAAAAATACAACATATTTATTTATTTATTTATTTAAATTTCTACCCCCACCCCTCCTGCCACAGGCAGCTCGGGGCAACTTAAAATCCGTAAAAGGATCAATAAAACAACATATAAAGGAGGAGAAACACCCACTCCAAACCATTCCCCACCCCATCTCCCTCACCAAACGCCTGGCGGAACAGCCAGATCTTACAACTTCTCCGAAAAGAGGGGAGGTCTGGAGCCAAATGGGTCCCAACTGGAAGAGAGTTCCACAGCCGTGGTGCAGCCACCAAGAACGCTCGCTCCTGCGTGGCCCCCCAGAAGACTCGGGGGACCTCGAGCAGGGCGTCCCAGGATGACCGCAGGGGCCACTCCATATGTACTAATGGTCCTGGATACAGATGAAAGTGCACAGATTGATAGAGTTAATATTCCCTTGGAAAAGCCACTTTTAGTCCTTAATAAGAATGTCTACACACAGGCTTGTTTTGAGTGAACTAACCCACATTATCGAATATAGGTTAATTAAATTAACCCAGGGGAAAAAATCCTGTGTAGATGAACTCTTATCTGTCCTTTTTACTCTTACCACTTAGTCTCTTTTACTGGATACTCCAGTAAATCCTTTAATGAAGGATTTATATCTGCTAGATATTCTATATCTCCAGGAAGTTTCCTTCTTACCAGCTACACTTGGGTTATTATCACAGAGTTCAATATTCCTAGGCTTGAGATTCTGGCCTTGTCAAAAAATCTCCCTCCTGATTTGGTAGAAATCAGTAGCGGCACCAGGCTTGGCAGGGCCATAAGCAAAACTTTAAACTGGATCTTTATGTTTTGCCAGTGGACACATGAGTAGCAAATCCCTACTGAATACAACCAGCTCCAGGTAGAGCTGCTGGATGTGAAATATCAGTTTAGCCTCATCTACTTTTACTCCTCCTCCCTCCCAAGCTGGATTGAGCCTGGAAAGAGACTAAGCAGGAGCAAGTTCACTTCTGATTGGCCTAGTGATAAGCCCTGCCCCTTCCTCTTCTCCACAGCTGAATCACCATGGTGGGCGAGGATTAATGAAGAATCTTACAAAAGCAAGGCCTGTTCCCCTCTTAGCTTCTGGTGATCAGGAGAAAGATGGGGAGAGTCAGTGAGCCACCACCTTCTCCAAGAGTGAGTGCAAGGGGGCGGGGAGGCATGGAATAGCTCTTTGCTTATGTGTATAGAAGTGAGGGGTGTGGTCATCATGTCCTAGCAGTTTGTGTGTCTGTGTTATTTTTTCGTTAATATTTTCAGGGGAGGTATGGCCAGCCTAGTTGGGGGCCCTCCAACCACCGGCATCTATGCAGCGTATACTGCCTATACCTAAAGCCACGTGTGGTAGTGCCTGTGAATAAGAAAGCAGGGCTTCCTTTGGTTCTAAAATTTAAAGGAAAGTATACATAAGAACGTATGAAGATTATGATCAATATAGTTTGAAAATCCAGGAACATATGCATCTGTTTACCAAATAGCAATTCCTGCCTTTAGTTTTGCCAGTCAAGAAAGAGAGCTGCTAGATTATCACAACACAACTGATATTTTTACAATTATTTCCAGAAGACTGCATTGGGCATCTGGAGGGAATCATGGATCCAGATCTGTATTATGGATCTTTAATTCTGGATTTAATTATGGTTCTGTATTTAAATCCATTAACAAATAAAAAATAGTTTTAAATCTAAAAACACCCCAACCCAAACCAAAAAACGATTGCCACATGCACAAATGACCATTCTGCACATGCGTGGCCTTTTTTAAAATGGCAGCAGCGCCAAGAGCACCGCCATTTTTGAAAAGTCCCGCCAGTCTACGCATGCATTAAATGGCCACTGTGCATCCGCAGACTGGCTGCCTTTTTCCAAAATGGTGGTGCTGTTGCTGCTGCTGCCATTTTGGAAAAGGCCAAGCATGCACAGGAAAGTCTGGTGGGCATTTTGTACAAGTGCGTTTATTTGTTTATATTTCAACCAAACCACAACAGGGGTCTTGCCGTTCAGTACCGATAAATCTGTAGCTGCCTGGTACAAGCAGTTATGGATTTAATCCGAATCTGAATGCCCACCCCTCTAATATCTACTGAACACTTTTAGAAATGTGTATAACAATAATAATATTGTTTATTCACAGATACGTCTGATCCTTAAAAAACAAAACCACTGGGAAATAAAGAACAAATGCAGTTAAACGAATAGTAAGTACTGTAGCTGCTCCAGCTGACAGTCACTCACTTGTTATAGATTATTACAGCATCCAATATGTCGATGGGTTGTTAATTAGTCGTGGCTCATAGTAGTGGTTTCCAAACTGGGGGTCCAGAGACCACTGAGGGTCTGTGAGGTCCGTCAGTCTGTGAGGTAAGCGGTCCATGGAACAACTGACGATTACTACAGCAAAGCAGGCTTTGGTTGCTACTGGCCCACAGCCAGAGCATGTGCATAATAACAGCCATCCACAGACTCCCCTCCCCTAGAGATGGCTGTGGCGCCAGCAGGAACAGAACGAAGCCACCCCTCTTATGCAGCTGCAGCCAGTTTGCAATGAACACGTAGTAGGCAGCAGCTCTCTCCAGCAGGCACAAGCTGCTCTGTGAGAAATCTGGAGAGTTGACACTGGTCCAGTGGTTCAACATGTTTCGGAAATACAAGCTCAGACCCATCTATAACACTTTCTCCTAATAGGTTTCTATTTCTAATCAGGCTTGTAGCATTGATTACCCTTTAATACATTGATACACAGCTTCTCAATACAAAATAATAATAGTCTTGGTGGGGGCGCAATGCTAAACAGTACACAGTTGTACTGTCAGATCTCCGCTGACGGTGGGATTGCACTGACAAAAGTGTATTTTAATGTTTTTATGATTTGTAAGCCGCCCCGAGCCTCTAGGAATGACAGCATGAAAGTTTAAATAAATAAATATAGTATCCCAATCCTGAATTGTAAAATCCTTGAAAACAGGAACTTTGGCTCCTTGCAAATGTTTGCTGCTGGCCCTGTATATGTGATATTAATACTTTCCAAGTAAAAATGAAGGGATGCTTTTTTCTGCATCAGAAGAGCTGTGATCTTAAAGCAGGGGTGGGGAATCATTTCCCTCCCATGGGACGTTTTGAAAATGAGTAAGAACTTTGCAGGGTGCATAGGAGTTGGGATTGAGAGTGCTTCAGGGGTGCGGTCAGGATGGAAGAGGTGGCGGAGGGTCGGATTATGGATCTATGCTAGGGATCCCTCTCCTATCCTGGAGTGCATGCCCTCCTCTCTGCTCTCTTCCCCTGGATTTATGCCTTCAGTGCTTGAGGTTAGGGACTGGATCCAGTTCAACTCCCCAAACTGGTAAGGAGCTAAACAAAAAACATCCATAGGTCAGATGGTTCCCCACCCTGGTTTAAAGCATACTTTATAATTGTGTGTATGCATGCATGTATATAAGTGTGTATATGTAATATAGATCACCTTTTTTTTTCCAGATGACAGTGCTTACTTACTGTATTTACTTGAGAGATTAGAAGGGCTCTGAAGAAGCTGATCCAGACTACTGGGTAAATAATACATGCCTAGGAGCATAACTCCAGCTGCCCTTGTTGCTGCTGCTTCATTTTGTTGAATGATTTATTTATGGTGTGTCTGTGAGTCCAGTCCCTTTTGAAGGTGATGTCATCTTGCTCATGTATTACACATGCAGTACTACTGGGAAAAAGCCAGCAGTGTGGTTCATATTCTGCTACCTCTCTCTGTGCTGCAGTAAAACTCCTTTCATCTCCACAGTGTGTCTACACTGCTCACTTGTACATTTGCTCAGGTATTAGCAAGAAGTCCCTTTAAAAAAATAAAAATAAAATAAAACCTGCATTAGAAGTGACAGAAAAAGTAAATGACAGGCATCCATCTTAAGACTATGTTCTGCTTCTATGCTGATATTTCATGGATGAGACAAGCTATTCTATTTGGTGTTATTCATCCATATCATCTATGCAATGGATTTTCAGAATGCTTTGCATAACTAAAACTGAGAAGTCACTCACAGGAGAATGTTAGATCATCAGGAGATATAGGAAGGAGATAGCATGAGATGATCTCTGTTAAATAATATTTCACAATATTTAATGAAAATGTTGCCTCCGTTTTAATAGAAAACGTTCCATTTTGTGTGTGTGTGTGTACACTAAAATGCACTGATATATATATATACATCAGTGCATTTCACACCTGAAATCTGAAATACTGGCTATAGGAAGGGGGAAATGCAAGAGATAGGAAAGATCCATTATTTAAGATTGTAATCTGTGACTCTGGAGACTCATATTCCATTCCTTCTTCTGCTGTAGACTTCCTGTGTGACTATGGGTACAGGAGCTTGTCACTCTGTGCCTCAGATACATGTTTAGGGATACCAGTAATTTCCTATTTCATGGGGTGGTGGGAGGAAAATGATGTTTGAAGCGTGCTTCATAATTGTATACTTTGAAAGTGATCATATATGTTCCCATTCCAGATGGCCTAGGTCCGTGACTGAACACTCTCAATTTCCACCTACTTCAATACAGGTCCAAAGCTTCAGTTGACTGGAGAGACCTTTTTAAATGGGCCGCGGCTGAGAGGGAGGGGAATCGGTGTGCATGCTGGTGTGGGGTGGGGGGTGGGTGCATGCAGACATGGATGCACACCCATCTTTACCCACCTCCATGCACAGAGCAACTGCCATTTTGACCAATTGCTCCATGCATGGGCAATGGGTGGGTCATGGGAATACGCCCACCTACCGCAGCATTAACATGGGAGGCACCCATGCATACGCACACAGTCAACCTTTGTGGGCATGCATGGGTGCATCTTGTATAAAAAGGACCTTGGTCTCACTGCCAAGCATCCCCCACTTTCCACTGGTCTCCACCAAGAAACAATTTCTAAGTTGTCTAAAACAAAGGGGTTTGACATAAGGAGGCTGCAGACATGTGAACAAGTCTGTCCTTAAACGGCATGGGATGTGCTTTAATCCATAACCAATTGGCTGGAGTTTTATTGGTTGCCTGTATGTGAACCCCATAATACAGGGGTCCCCATTGGCTGTATACGCTGAAGCAGAGAGGGCAGGGAGCTTGCAATGAGGCCCACACATGTCTTGTTTTGTCTAGTTCCAGATTGCTTAAGCATATTAATATTTTTTAGTGAAATACCTGTTGGACTACTGTAATGTAATACATATACATACTTGCCCTTCCGAACCTTCCTCATTGCCCTCCCAACTCTCTCCGCCTGTCAGAGTCTGGCTGTGGGCCTCCTTTGACAAGATTTGAAAGAGCTCATCTCTTTACATTATTGGGCCACAACTCTCTTCAAAGCAAACACTCAATTTTCCCCTCACCTTCCCCATATTTGTCTCACATCTATCTCCTAAGTTTTTAGCTATGATAAAACTTAGATCTTGTTCAGGAAGAAGAACACTACCCTGTGGTGCTGCTGATCATGTGAATGCTCCAAAGTGTGCAGTTAGCTACCACATGTTATTACACACACCTAATCTGAGCTGACAACTCAGATTACCAGTTATGGATATATATTATCCATTAGCTGTGCTGTAACCAAGGTCTCTTCAATGAGGGTACTTACAGGGGCACTTTCCTTTGGGGAGCACAACTAGGAGGTCAATAGCAGACAGAGAGAAGAGAGAACCAAATAGGGGAAGGAGACATCTCAGGGTCACTGGCCTTAAATGGGGGGCATGGGGACTCCAGGCTCCCTCCTTGCTTAGATCTCTGCCCCTGGGGCACCACTGACCAGCTTCATGTTAGTTAACACCCATTGATTCTGCACGAAGTTTTCCGCACCTCCATTGATCTGATAAGGAGTTCCCCAGATATGTACTTGGGAACAAATCTCAGAAAACCCATGAGTACAGGTTTCACTATAGTCACTATAGTCCTGTATAGTGAATATATGTCATGAACGAAGTCTCGGTCTGAAGAAAAGCTTTTTGAAGCTTATTTCTGCAGAAGTGGTATAGGGGCAACATTTCTGGAGGTGGAACAAGCCCTGTCCAACAGACCTGTCTCCATAAATGCAATTGGCAGTGTTATTGTAAACCATGATAGCACACTCACATCTACCTTTTGTAGGAGATAAAAAGGAAGATATATATTTTTAGGTAAAATTCCCTTCTAAGCGTCCTCATGCATTTCAACTTCAATATCCACATTTTTCTTCATGTGTAACATCCCCCCGGTGATTTGAAAACAGCGAACCAAATTTGAAATAAAAATCCATTAAAAAGATCTGAGTATTTTGCCCCTTGAAGGAACCACTAATGCTTAGTTTTGCAGCAATTTTGCCCCTGAAAGGAACTAGGATGATTTTAGTAAGTAAAGCCTCAGCTAAACGCACTACTATGGCCCTTATCAAATGGGCTGCAATGGATGGGAGGATGGGAGCGCGCCGGCAGCCGGTGGAGGGTGTGTGTGTGCCCGTTCTCATGGGTGCACACCCATCTCCACCCACCTCCATGCACGGAGTAACCAGCATTGGCGCCGGTAGCTCTGTGCATGGATGATGGCGGGTGGAGCGCAGTAACACACGCACACCCCCTCACCCACCACCAGCGGTGTTCCCACAGGCACCGCCCCACCGCTGCCGTCAACCTGCGACATTCCTACAGATGCCCCTCTGCCCCCGTCCCCACATAAAAAAGGGCCAAAGAGACAGAGACACACAACATATAATTGTCAGGTTTTTAAATATCAGATACTAAAGACAGAACCATTGGATTGGAACACTAACGTTCGTTTTTAAGGGGACCACTATGAAAAGAATCTACAACTTCACACTTGTGATTTTCTTCCCCTTTCTTTTCGTGTTATAGACCTTCCTTTAATTTGACACGGTAAGAACGCATGTTAGCCAAGCTGTGATGTAGACTTAAAATTTTCTCTAAGCTTTAAATCAATGTAGAACTTTCTGTATGAGAAGCCCAAATCCATTAGTGAACTCAACTAATAGGTCAAGAAAAGTAATAGCCAAATAAATATTTTATTAGCAGTTTGTGAAACTTGCTAATGGGTGAGCCAGCTAATCCAACATAGTGAGTCTTCATTCAGTATCAGGTCATTACTCAATAGACAATTGTCTCCAGTTTCATACAAAGTGACTTTCTCAGGGACACTACTGGTTTCATGTTAAATTCTTCCTTCTAGGATACAGTAGGACAGATTCCCTGCTGGTGTAAATTGCTTAAGCTATGCCTTGATCACTAAAATTATTATTATTTATATAGTACTGTCTTCAGGGTACTTTACAACTGTATCTAGTTCACCCTTGCAACAACCCTGGGTGATTTTACGCAGACACTAACCATATTTTAAAAATCCTGGGTTGGTTCCTGTTTACACGGACATTTACAACTCGGAATGATCATAAATCTGGGATAACAGTGTTCATGATGAATATAGGGTTAGACTAACACAGAGAACTGAAAAATCCCATGGTGCTTTGCTGATGACCTGTCAAGCTTCTTAACTACTGAGAGGAATAAGCTGTGCTCGTGCCTGCTGCCTGTCTCTGCTCATTACTTCATCCAGATCCCTGTTATTGTTTCCTTGCTTAGTTATTCCCTACTTTTCTTCAAAGACTGAACCTTCCCCACTTTGCATGCCCCTTCTCTTCCCTCTCCCCCTCCCCCTCCGATCTGTGGATTACAAGGGCACAGGGGAACTTAGAAATGGCGGTAGCTGCTGCTGCTGAGCCCCATGAATGAGCTGATGCTGTAGAAAACGCTTCCCTGAAACCAACCAGCTGGGGCTAGCACCAAGGAGTTGGGCATCCAATTCCTGGTTGGAGTCGGAGAGGACCAGCACTAGGGATGGGTGAACGCGGTTCAGAAATTCGGAGTTCGGATCGAACTCGGTCTGTTTGGTCGACCGAACCGAACTTCCAAACCGAACTCGAATTTAAAACCAAACCAAATTTCCGAACTCTGTTCTGTTCGCCCATCCCTAGTGGCAACACACACACACAGAAACTGGTTTTGAATGGCCAAATTTGGTTCGGAAGTTCGGAATTCGACTGAACTTGGTCTGTTCGGTCGACCGAACCGAACTTCTGAACCGAACTCGAATTTTAAACTGAACCGAACCAAATTTCCAAACTCGAATTTCAAACCAAACTGAACCGAACCGAATTTCCGAATTCCATTCTGTTCGCCTATCCCTAACCAGCACCTTCTCAGCCCAAAAAATGCAGGCTGCAGGAATGGGGGCACTGGATCAGTTCTGCCATGGATCGAGTCTGTGATGTCCCCTTGTTGGCGCTGCCCCAGCTGCTTGGTTTCAAGGAAGCCTTTTCTCCCAGCATCAGCTGATTAGCTCCTCTCCAGCTGCTACAGCAAGAGACTGAGGGAGCAAGTGCTGGTTGGGGTGCTGATCCCCAGCTCCCCACCATCCATGTCTGTATGAGACCATAGATACGGTCCTGCATAGAGAGAATGTCTGTTCAGCCTAGCACTCTCTTTAATCACTTTAAGCTCAGCCTGGACTTATTGTTTACACGGACCTAAACCTGGACTTATTTTAACCTGGGCCTAATAAACCCTTGAAAAGGGGGTTTTATAAGCACAGAGTTAATTCTAAACCTGGGCTGTTTATGCTGGGAAAACTTAGGTAAATTTACTATTAAGCACGGTATAGGAAAAATAAACTTGAGTGTAACATCCATGTAAAAACACCCCCTGTGAAGTAGGTCATTATTATTTTACAGATAGGAAACTGAGGTTGAGAGTTAGTGGGTATTAACACATGGGCTTGGAGCCTGCCATAACCCAGAGCTGCTCCAGACCCCCTCCACTGCAAATACCTCATGCAGGTCACACTAGGACCCCAACAGATGGAACGGTGGTTCCCCCAGCTGCCATCCATCCAAGCACTGCTCCCCCCCCCCCCTCCAGAGAGTTGCAGTTGCTCCTGAGACTGCTCTAAGCTGTGACCATGACTCTGTGGTGGTGAACATGGCCCATGTAGTCTCCCATCAGATGAGAGGCAGCCCCAGGGCAACATGTTACCCTGGTTTGGGCTACATCTGGCGGCCACCCTTCGCATGGGTGGATCAATCCGAAGCTAGGATGGGGAGTGAATGGGCAGCCCCATCTCGTCAGTAAACACCCAATGACTTCTCCAAAGTCACCAAGTGTGTTTGTGGCTAAGACAGGATTTGAATGCTGGTCTCCCCAAGTCCAACACCTTATCTGCTAGGCTTCAGCAGCTCTGTAATGAAGGAAACTAACTTCTACCAATTTCTGCCAGCATAGAACTAGTTCTGTAGTCTCTGAAAAATCTCTTTTCTCACCAGTATATTTATTTTCATTACAGATATGACACAACAGCCTGTGGTGACACCGGGGTAAGCGTGACCTTGGACCAGGGTGTCACGTCTGAAAATACCCAGTGTAAGGAGAAGTATAAATAATCTATGAGGTTGAGGAGTTGGGCAAGGGCCTGGCAGAAGAGGTAGGTTTTTAGGAGAAGTTTGAAGGGAGGAAGAGATCAGAGAGTAGCTGTTAGGGATGGTCGAATGCGGTTCGGAAGTTCGGAGTTTGGACCGAACTCGATCAGTTCGGTCAACCGAACTGAACTTCCGAGCCAAACTCGATTTTCGAACCAAACCAAATTTCTGAACTCGGCTCTGTTCGCCCTTCCCTAAAAGATAATATTCCATTTAGTTCAATGGGGTTTGAATTTCCGAACTTTGTTCGGATGTTCGGAGTTCGGACCGAACTCAAATAGTTCAGTCGACTGAACTGAACTTCCGAACCGAACCGAATTTCCGAACTGAAGCAAACTGAACCGAATTTCCGAACTTGGTTCTGTTCACCCAACCCTAGTAGCGGTTGAAGGGGGAGGGGAATTCCAACCATAAGGGACAAAGGTCAAAAACAATTTAGGGAGCAGGAAACTTTGGGGCAGATGGGAGTGGTAGCAGAGGAGAAGCAAAGTTCCTGGGTGGGAAAGTAAAGGGAAAATGAAGGCAGAGAGCTAGGGAAAAGCAAGACGGTGAAGAGTCTTGAAGGTGAAGACAAGGAGTTTGTTCTGAATGGGGAAGAGAGATTGAATATGATTAAAGTGATGGGTGAAATGGATGACGTTGGCAATAGACCGTTGTGTAGAAGTGAGAAGATCAAGGTGAGAATGAGGAAGTTTGATAAGAAGGAGGTTAAGCCAATGTCAGAACTGAGTGAGGCAGTGATGAATCAGGGTCCTTATCTGCACTATTTAATCAGATCTAATTTTACGTGAGTGATTTTTAAAAAGCATCTAAATGGTCTTAGCAGCCTAATTCTGAGTGTAAGTTGATGGGACTTAAGCTCATAAGAGTCTAAGTGCACTTGCACACGTTACACTATTATACGTTAGTTTCTACCTGACCGGAGATTTAGTAAAGTATGTATGCACCTTTTCTCATTCATCAAGGAAATTCCTGTGATGTTCATCATGGATGTCAACGGAGTGAAATCCTTCTCTGACAGTAACATGAGTTCTGTATTACACGAGATTGGAATGTGTGAATGGTACACGAGACTGGAATGTGTGAATGTGGTGAATTTAACTTACACAAAAGTTATGATTTGTAGAGGTTAGTGTTGTTATGTGTGCATGGACTCGTTAAATTTAACGATGTCTTTGTGCTGGCAAAAATACCCAAAAAAAACCCAGGAAGAAAATAACATGGGCATGCAGCCCAGCAGATATCATTGGTTATTGCTGACTTTGCATAAGATCGAATCTCACGGGATATTGGCACATGTGCAAGTGGTATTTTTGAAAATTATAATCAGAAGCCTGTTCAAGGACAGGCATAAAAATAGAGTACATGGCAGGAAAGCCTCCTATCATCTTCCAAGCTGACAGGGGATGGAGGCGGGAGAAACACCATGTGGAGCTGACTCCTCCTTGCAACTTTCAGCACCTTTTGGCCACAAGTGCAGATCTTGATTCTAGACCTTTAAGGCAGACCTCTTAGCTGGGCAGAGGGAATTATGTATTACGATGGCTGCTGGCCATTCGAGGCTGCCTGCTGTGGCACATTTTGAGCAGGCAGATTCCTCAAGTCCTCTGCTCTCTCAGACCACTTTTAGACGAGAGGATTTACTTACCGACTTGAAGGAAGCACTTCCTAAAAAGCTGTATGGGGTGTGTTTAGATGCACCAGAAGTAGCCAGCTGCCATAGGAATCGTGGCTCGTGCAGTCTCTTTGAAGCCATATTTGGAAAGCATCGGCTTCAAAGAGACCGCACAAGCTGTGATTTCTATGGTGGCCGGCTACTTCCAGTGCATCTAAATGCACCCCATGTGGCTTTTCAGGAAGCACTTCTTTCAAGTCTGTAAACATAGCTGCTCATCTAAAAGCAGTCCCAGTGCCACTGGAAACCTATAAGGGAGCTTCTGCAATGGCTCAGCTCCCATTGACTTGTATGGTGGAGAATACATCCTAAGTCTACCAGCTCCCCCAAATCACCATCTTGTTGGAGGGAACAAAATAGAAGTCCTGGGAGAGTGTAGAGGAGAAGGGGGGACACAGTGGCTGACCAGAGACATACTACTAATTAACAGCTCACCATCCCATTGTAAATGCCTGAACAATCCTACACATGATCACATCAAACCAGCTGCTCCCAGCCTCTCTCTCTAATACAAACACTCATATAAGCAGACCATCTCTCTCTCTTTTATGCACGCATGCACACGCACGCACGTGCATGCACACACACACGTTCACTATCCATATACCTGTAACAGCAGCTGGAGCATTCCTCACTAACTACTGACTCTCCTCCTGACAGCTAAAAGAAATGGCAGTAGACCCCTAGTGACTGGGAGAATCAATTACAAGTGGGAAGAAGTAAAGGCTTTGTCATGAAGCTAAGGCTTTTGGAACTCTTTACAGCAGCAACTCATGTAATCACGCAGGGCAGCAGGGGCCCCATGCTCCATCAAGGCCCCTTGCAATTACATGTGTTGCTTTGCCCTAACTCAATCCCCATGCGCTGGCCATGGTTTCCCTGCAGCCAGTACATGCACGTTACTGACCCTGATCCAATTCATGGCGGAGGTCATCAATCAAGGCCACAAACGCATTCTCAGTGCCGTAAACCGGCCAAAAGACAGACTGCGAGGGGTCCAGAAAACTGATGCAGTCCAGATGCTCCCACAGCTTCTGAGCCACAACCCATTCAATAACCTTTCCTCAAAAGGGAAAGGTTATTGACTGGTCGATAGCTGGCAAGGGAGTCAATGTCAAGCAATGGTTTCTTGAGCAGAGGTCGTATCACCCCTTTTTGAGGCATCTTGGCAGTTTTCCCTCAAAGAGGGAGGCACTGACCACCCCTGCCAGCAACTTCCCCGGGGTCCCTAACTGGCCTTGACCAGCCAGAATGGGCATGGGTCCAGCTCACAAGTGGTGGCTCTGACCGCCGAAGGAACATCCTCTGAATCAGTGGGCAACACCCGCTGAAACTGACCCCACAAAACCAAACCAGATGGGACTTCCATAATCTCTGGTTCTCCTATTGTAGTAAGCACAGCGTCGAATACATGGTGAATACTAGTGATTCTGTCCACGAAGTAATCAACAAACATGTCACAGAGGGCATTGGAGAACCCAGGCAGAGGGAGGCAGGACCAAGCAGCCTCCTCACCACCCAGAAAAGCTCCACTGGATGGGACTTCACAGATGCTATGAGGGCAACAAAGAATCCCTTTTATTATTATTAGCAAGCATTTATATAGCACCAGCAACGTACCTCGCGCTTTACAAATTAATTGAATAGACACGGTCCCTGCCCTAGGGCTTACAATCTCATAGACGGGGGTAGGGGGGAGATGAAGGAAGGGGAACAGAGGGAGAGACAAGGGGTGTAACATTCATGAAGATGCGAGGTCCCAAGTGCACGTGCTTGGCTTGGTTACATCGAGAATGATGACTGGCTGGTCCATGTGGTGAGGATATGAGTACTACACAGACCTCAGGTAACAGACTGTACTGAATGGAAGGTATCAGCAGGAATTAGGTGAGGGGAGCGAGGAGTCAGGGAGGGCAGAGCGGAAGAGGTGGGTCTTGAGGAAGGATTTGAAGGTATGAAGAGAGGGGGAGAGGCAGATGTGGGCAGGGAGGGAGAAGGGACAAAGGCCATTAGGGGAGCAGGGGAGGCGTGGGAGGGCGAGAGAGGGGACAGAGGAGAAACGGAATTCACGGACTGGAGTACGGAGGGAAATTAGCGCAGAGAGGTAGGGGGGAGCAAGGTTGTGAAGAGCTTTATAGGTGAAGACTAGGAACTTGTGCAGGATTTGTTCAGGAAGGGGGAGCGAGTGAAGAGAGGAGAAATGGGGATGCATGTGGTCGAAGCGACAGGTGAGGTGGATGACCCTGGCAGCAGAGTTTTGGATGGAGATCAGGGGAGAAAAGGGAGAGCAGGGGAGACCAGTGAGAAGGAGGTTACAGTAATCGAGGCGAGAAATGACCAGGGCATGAACAAGGGTTTTGGCAGAGGTGACAGAGAGAAAAGGGCGAATCTTAGCAATGTTATGGAGGGAGAAGCGACAGGATTTAGGAACAGAGTCGATGTAGGGTTTAAAAGAAAGGGGTGAGTCAAAGATGAAGCCTAAGCTACGGGTTTGGGGGACAGGAAGGATAGTGACCCCATCAATAAGGATCGACAAGGAGAAGGGAGAGGAAGGATGGCAGTAGGGGAGATAAGATCAGTTTTAGCCATGTTGAGTTTGAGTTGACGTTGAGACATTCAGGTAGAGATATCAGAGAGACTGCTGGTGAGGTGAGCTTGAACAGATAGAGGGAGTAGAGAGATAGAGTTGAGTGTCATCAGCGTAGAGGTGATATTGGAAGCCATGAGAGGCAATGAGTTTGCCTAGGGAAGGGCAAACCCCTTCTTTGCTTCCTGCACAGTCACGGCACAAGCTCTTAAACTAGCTTTATATCGCAATCTGTTGGCTTCAGCATGCGAAAGGCACCACCATTGCTCAAACCACTGCCCTTCCTGTTTCAGCAACCGCAGATCCTCTGTAAACCAAGGAGGCCTGCGGTGCCAATGCTTAGGGAGCGGATGCCTAGGAGCCATTCAGTCAATGGCCTCAATAAGCAAGGTGTTCCAAAGAGCGAGCAATGAGGTCATCGAGTGAGTGGTCATCAGGATCAGAGGGTAGCTTCCCAAGAGCATTCCGAAACCTCTCTGGTTCAGCTCTCTGGGGGTGAACCAACCAAACTGGTTCCACACCTCTCCAGGGGCAGATGTGCACCAGGAGACAGGCCCACAGGAGGTCATGATCCATCCATGACAAGGGCACCACTGACACCTCCCCCACCAACTGATCCTCCACCTCAAGGTCGGTGCAAAAAATCAGGTCAAGGGTATGCCTCCCATCATGTGTTGGGCCAATGACTGCTTGAAAAAGGCTATGGCTGCCATGGCAGCCATGAACTCACGCTCCACCCCTCCAAGACTGGCGTTGGCGTGAATATTGAAGTGCTGCAAGACTACTATTATGTTGGTATTATGTCAGGAACCAACATTAATAGAAAAGCAGCAAACAGTGAATGGTAGCCCGGGAAACTTGTAAACTTTAGCAGTAAAAGAGGAAAATGGAAATTAATTAGGAAGTTGATGGGTATTGCTCAGTTCCCAATTCGACTGAAAAAAGAATGGGTAGCACAATTTTGCTGGGAATTCCTGTTTCTGAGGATATTAATTTTAGCTTTTCTTCTCCTTTGTCTATATTTTAAAGTGATAATGAAATATACAATGCTGAAAATGTACTTCTGTATTACCAATAGAATTTATGGCAGTGAAATGATTTCTATGATAAAATAATAATAAATTCAGTTTAAATATAGCTGTGCCTTCCTCTTCAAAGGATTCAAAAGTATCTCACAGATGTTTGGGTCCAATATGTACAATTCATTCAGGGAAATCAGCTATCAAAATTGAGTTAGTGGGCATTTTTACACACACCTTTAAAGTTCTGGATTTTTCAGTCTACAAGTCCACAAGAAAGTTCCGGATGCATTCTTCACACAAACACTGCCCTGAGGCAGCCTAAAGTAGCCGTAGCTGTAAACATGAGGGGCTGCCATGGAAACCAAGTGACCACAGCTGCCTGGAGCAAAGCAGTTTACCAGGAGAACTTACACACAAAAGTTCTGGGAGAAGTTCTATGCAGAAGTTCAAAGAGCTTGATGTTTAAGATCTGGGTGAGTGATTTAGACACACAGAAAGTTCAGAATGTAACAGCAAACATGCAGGAGAAATGTGTGTGTAAAAACACCCAGTGAGTTACTGAGTTAGTTCAAGATCTTTCCTCTTGAAAGGCAAAAACTTTCTGGTGGAATATGTTCTAGAGTTTATTTATTTTATTTTATATAAATTCTGCCAGCTTAGTTTAAGCAATATTTCCATAATCTTAAATTCGTAGGAAAAAGAATCAATCCACCTGGACTACATAAAAAGGAATCATTAGTGTTTTTCTTACTTAAATATCAAACTAATTTAATGACATTGATTTAGTGTCCTGAAAATATAATACTCCCTTGATTAGCATGTCAGTGTTGTGGTGTAAGCTTCAGTAATTAGAGAAACCACAAAACTACCCATGCCTCAAACACTGGTAAGAATTCTTAGTGTGGAGATAAGGTAGGAAACCAAAAGTAAAAAGTGTAATGAGACAGTGTTTTGGATACATATTCATTGGGATTATTCCTCAGATAAAACAGAATCATACATTCTCCATGAGTGCCTTTAGACAGATGGCAGCTCTGCTTCTGCTTCATGCCTGGGTTGGTCTGTCTGTCTAAAGGTGCCCCACCAGATGTGCAAGCAAAGCAGGTTGTGCCTGCTCCAGTCCAGGGTAGCTCTCCAAGCGGTGTTCCAGAACATCCCAGAGACCACTTCATGGAGTGGGCCAGCCAAACCTGGTGCACCAGCTGGGAGTGGAGCTTCTCCCGCTGGTCTGTCTGAAGTGGACCCAGGTGGGGCTGAAAGCGGGTGGACATGGGGGTACACACCTAGAGCAGTTCCAGGGGCAGGCAGCCTCCGCATCCATCTAAAGCACCCATTAAGATCAATGGTACTATCAGCAGACTTAAGTGCTGCTAACTTTGCGAGTTATTCGCAAAGGGATAGAGAATAAAACTGAGGATGTCATAATGCCTCTATACAAATCGATGGTGCGACCGCACCTGGAATACTGTGTGCAGTTCTGGTTGCCCCATCTCAAAAAAGACATAGCTGAACTAGAAAAGGTTCAGAGAAGGGTAATGAGAATGATAAAGGGTATGGAACGGCTTCCGTACAAAGAGAGGCTTGACAAGCTGGGTCTTTTCAGCTTAGAGAAGAGAAGACTGAGAGGGGACATGATAGAGGTTTATAAAATCTTGAGTGGTTTGGAACGAGTAGATAGGGAACGGTTATTTACCCTCTCAAATAATACTAGAACTAGGGGACACTCCATGAAACTAGATGCCAGGTGATTTAAAACAAATAAAACGGAGTACTTTTTCACTCAATGCATAATTAACTTTTGGAATTTGTTGTCAGAGGATGTTGTAAAAGCCAGTAGTATAGCTGGGTTTAAAAAACGACTGGATAAGTTCTTAGAGAGTAGGTCCAGTAATGGCTATTAACCGCAGGATGAACTTCTTACTTTTGGAAGCTGGGAGTGAACAATGGGGAATGGATTGCCCATTGTGACTGTTGGTTCTTCTCCCACGCGGCCGAGATTGGCCACTGTTGGAGGACAGGATGCTGGGCTTGATGGACCATTGGTCTGACTCAGTATGGCACTTCTTATGTTCTTAACTTTGGTAGCAGTGTCAGAATATGCCAGTGCCCAATCTTACATCCATTAAAAGCAATGGTTCCGCTCCCATTGACTTTAACAGCGGAGGATTTCACCCCCAATTACTCTTACATGACCAGTAAAAAGTGGTGGCCTTGTTTTCAACCAGATGGACTAAGCTGTGCCCTGTGGCACACTTGTACAACCTTGGTGACGTCACAGGAAGTTATTCTTATTTACACTAAGGCCTGACCTCCACATTGATACCCTGATGCAATAATGATACCAACAGTGACAGACAAAAATATCAGGAATTCCTGTCTGAGCTTCAGAAAACGTGTCAATATTATAAAGTGCAGCTGGTGGTTTTCTTCATATTTGTCCTGGGCGGCTCAAGAAGCTTGTTACTACAAGAATTAGAGCCAATGCTGGTCTGCAAGAGGCAAGCCAGATGCCTTGCATGAAGAAGGTAGCTTTGCATAATACCCAATGTGTGCTAAGCACTCACATTGATGCTGATGTCTTGAACACATATTGCCATTGTCTGAGTCATGATCAAGACTTTACCCCCATGTCCCTCTACTGGATGTGGGTTGGATGGGATATAAAATTGCCTGGTCAAGCTTTGATTCATCTTGACTGACCAAATTCATTTGTGAGGGCTCTTTGGATTCAAATGACAGGAGAGGAATGGGAAGTGAAATAAACAAACAAACAATAATCCTTATAGCAAGGCAATCTGTTCTTCCCAAATTCATAACTGCCACCCTTCAGAGCCATAACGAGTGTATGGCCAACATACTGGTGCATTGACATGAGGGGCTGGGGCACCAACCAACCATGCCCCAGGGCATCGGAATCATCAGCTGTGTGTCTGTCATGCTGTGGTTGCCTGCACCAGACTCTCTTAGTGTGGCCAGTACTAATGGGTGAGTGGGGGTGGGGGGCAGACACCTCCCTCCTAATAGTAATGACTAAGTTTAGCACTGGCTGGCAGAAGCAGCAATGAAAGGAGTCTGGGGTAGTCAGCTGTGGCACACAGACACACAGTTGATGGTTCAGCTGCCTGGGGCATGGTTGGTTGGCATCCCTCATGTAAATACACCCGTGGCCACCCATTGGCCATAGGCTAGTTACGACTCTGACACCCTTTCTCGATTCCTGTCCCTAATCAACCAATAAATGTTACTTCAACATATCCTTCCCTTTTCAAATCCGATCTGCTTCTAAATAAGGGTGATCCCATCCAATCCGTTATTATTATTTATTATTATTGCTACAGTCCCCTGCCCCAGGGGGCTTCCAATCTAGACTGGACAAGAAAAGGGGTGCAAGGGGAGGGGCACAGAGGGAGAAAGAAGGATACATTTGTGAAGCTGAGAAGTTGCAGGTGTTGCATGTGCTTTGCATAGTTACAAGACAGGAGGGAGATCCTGAAGGATGAGACAGTATAAGGAGAAGCACAAAAGAGCAACCTATGGAGTGAGGAGTTAGGGAAGGAAGGAAGAGAGAAGGATGAATCCTAGGTGACAAGGGATTGTCCACAAACAAATTCTGTCTCCTGCAGATCATAATGATATGTTCAGACCTTTTCAGGAAAACTAATTGTTGAGCTAAATGAGCTCCCCTCCCAAACTGCACACTTTTTGCTCCTTAATGTGTGGTACCTTTTGCCCTTTCTACCAGTAACCAGCATCAGCAAAACTGATAGAAATGTAATGCCAAAGCCATATGACAATGCTAGCCAGCAAAATGCATTCACTCCATATATAGGGCAACTTAACTTCTGTGATCCCACCATTTTGAAGATAAATGTTCCTATCTTCCACCATTGTATTACATCTTTGATTTTTCTTTTTATTCAAGTCAGTATTGATTGGAGATCTATCTGCACTTTGTATGTGCTGAAGTTTGGTAGGACAGACTATTTCATTATGGAAGCAAGAAACAGAAAATATCTGGGTATTTCATGTTTCCTATCATGTCGTTGGTCTTCTATCTTCTTTTCTGAGTAGTAATTCAGAGTCATTTCAGCTAAATTGACCACACAGTGGGGCACGGTTCAACTGAATGGTAAAGTAGTACGAGAATGGTAAAGTAGCACACAAAACCAAGCAGAATATTTGTCCCAATAAGCTTTCATTTTCCCCTGACATTTTATCAAATAGCCAATCTATTTCAAACAGTTCCCCCCTCTGTGTTCCTCTGCAGCACACATCATATCATAAATCCTCCCCCCCCCCACCCACCATTTAGATTCTTACATTGCACATCCATCACCTTGGTGTCTGAATACCTAAATAAGCAAAGGCAATATCCAGTAATGTGAGTGCTGTTTTATTAAAGGAATATTAATTCTATTGCCTTGCATTTTTACAGCACCTTTTGGCCAGAGATGGGAAAGTATTTCAGGTGTATGTTGAGCAGTTGCTCTGAAGTAATGTGTTCAAATGATTGCCAGCTCTGGAGCAACAAGATGCTCTTTCCTTAAAGTTCAAATGGACATGCCACAGAAGAATGTGCTTTTCCAAACAGGGCCCTTTGATAAAACAAACAAAAAAGCATTGTCTTGAATACAGTCTACAATCTTGAGCCCATTGAGATCATGGGTTGACTTTCAGGGAGCACTCATCCATTCATTAAAGTCAATGGGAGCTGAGCCATTGACTTCAAGGGAGATCTGCATCCTCAGTCTCTTCCAGTCTCTCTCTGTTTGCTTCCCTGTAGAGTTTCTGCTGAGAACATCTCCCAACCTCTTTATTACTAGATTCTGGCTTCATATTCAACTGAATGGTACCCATATTCTGACAATAGTAAAATTGGCTAATAAAATGGGTGTTAAATAGCCTGTCTCTGAGACCAAGAGAGAAAAGCAGGCTGAGAATTGTACTTCAGAGCAAACACCGATTGAGTAGTTTGGCATTTGCAGGAGGGACAAAAGGGGAAAGGTCTTGCATATGTAAAGAAGAATCCAATCCCACAGCCCAGGGAAGAGCAGAAGGGAATGACTGGAGACAGAACCTATGGAGCAGTGTGGATTAGGGGAGTCAGAAATAAGGGTTTCTGACAATGGTATGATATTAGAAACTGAATAGACTAGAATCTTTATCATATGCCTTTGGCACTATCCTAGATTACAATCTCTGAGCTATTCTGTGTGCTTTAAACACATTTTGGTACCCAAACACCAGTTCTTAACTGATTTTTTTCCCCTAACAACTGTGTTGTTAAGTGGGAGTATCCTGGATGACAACCTACTAGTTAAATTTAATTGCCCCTCCAACACTCGAGGTGGAGGAGGGAAGAGGTATTTTATAGGTGGTAGAATTAAGAGACAAGAAGGTTAAGTGACTTGCCTAAACTCACACTACAATTTAATGTTAGAATTGCAAATAAAACAAAACTTCCTGGCTAGCAATTATCTTTTCAGGTCATCGGGCAATATTCTTTTCAGTGTAAAAAAAATACTGCAAAGCACTGAATTGTTGCTGAAATGTTAAAGACAGCACTAAAAAAAAAATAGAAGGGAAATTTTCAAAGGCTCTGTGGGACCTAATTCCTTTCCATGTGAGGCTGGGCATCTACATACATTTGGTCCATTGAAAATGTCCCCCTGGTGCACTGTTAAGTGTGAATTCACTGACATGAATAGGAACTGCACTGAGAGTCAATGGGACCTAGGTGACGAATTGCCATTTATGCCTTTAAAACTCCACCTACATTTTTTTCAGCAGTTGTGTTCTCTGACTTCCAAATAGTGTTAACAATTTTAAGTGAAATACAAAAGTATTGATATGTTAAGTGGATAGCAAGTGAAATATGAAAGTAAAACTATTTTGCAGTGGATTTGGAAGTAGTTTTTCCTTTATTACATTAGACCTTTGCAAACCACTGCTGTCACAAGAGGTGGGGCAGAGAGGGAAAGGAAAGGAAATTTACCAGTTATTAGCCAAGAAGCATTGATCATGTGTTTTACTGAATAACGATGACTTTAAAATGCATGTGCTTCTCGCTGGAGGATGCCATGGAGGGTTAACGGCTAGCACACTTAAAAGTGTCACAGAGAAACTTTGAATCTTCCCCACACACCCCACTTAACTTTAGGTGTTTCCTATAATCAAAAGACTAAATATCAAATTTTAATTTCAAACCACTTTTAAAACAAAACTGGTTTTTTTTAAAAAATAGGGAAACTATTTTTATTCTTCTCTAAGTCAAAAATCCTTTAAGTGAAAACTTTTGCAAAAACTTCATCTTGAGGAGGATATCAAAAATGAAAATCACCAGTTCAAAAGGTAGTTAAAGGTGATGGAAAAAGCAGGGGTTGTCACTCACTACCAGCGTCAATTCTCATAGGAAACTGCAACTCACTGAAGGTGTGAGTTATGTGTCTTTCTCCGTTTACAATCCACAGAGTACATGCAAAGCCTTGATACTAAAACTGTTTTCTTTGGAATAGTTCTATTGAAATCAACAGGATTTCTCCAGAATAAATCATTTGAGGATTGTAGCCTAAGTCTATTACAGACAAGCTACAAAGTCTGGCTGTTTAGCTCAAACTATACGAATTTCTTTTTATAGCTCTAGCAGTTTCCAGCTCCATCTCTGGTGTGTTGTCCAAGGTCAGGCACAGCTTTGCTGCTAGACAGAGGGAGGCGGCAACCTAGGGCTGTAAAATTAAGAGGGTCACTAAAATGCCTTCAGTCTTCATTTTACTGCCCTGGTGTCTGCATTGCAAGACTACAGCAGCATTTTCTCCCAGCCCTACCATGCACATCCTGAGCTGGCTGCCTTGCATGGTGAGCTGGGTAGGTGGAGAAACAGCTGTTTTCACCAATGAATGGCTATGGCTTAATAAAATCGATATGAGGAAGGGGAGCCTGATCAATTTCACCAAGCCTCTCTTCACTGCAGTTCGGGCTATACACCTCCCAGCTAACAAGAGAGGAACAGGAGACCTTATCTGCAGGGGATTTCCTATCCCTTGTTAATCAGGCAAGGAGCTGGGATCCCAGACTGCATTAAATCCCTTGGTAAACTTGACCAGGCTCTCTTTCCCCCGGTCAGTTTCACTCTAACACCGCTTTTAGACAAGGGCGCTGAAGACACCTCCGGAGCTGCACGTTAAGAGAGAAGCCGCGCCGCACTGCCAGAAGTGACGTGCTCCCCATTTCTGGCAACGGCAGTGGCTGGAGACGTGGTGCTTTGCAGAGGCGCGTACTGGAGACCTCAATTTTCAGGTCTCCAGAATGTGCCTCTGCAAAGCGCCGCATCTCCAGCCGCCCCCGTTGCCGGCAACGGGGAGCATATCACTTCCGGCTGCGCGGTGCGGCTTCTCTCTCAATGCGCGGCTCTGGAGGCGCCTTCAGCGCCCTCATCTAAAAGCGGTGTAAGTCATTCACTCTAGCCCCAGTGAAGAAAGAATGCTAGGTCAATTTCACCAAGGATGTTTTCAGGTGGCTGGCTTTAGTGCACTTTACTCTACAGGCCACCGTCATGTAAGTTTGCACCTGCCAGATTTTAGCACAGGCTGGATCCCAACCATGGTGATGGGTAGCCTGGGCTGTGTAAATAGACAGACAGCAGCTCTGGAGGTGGCTGCACCAGCCTGCTTCACCCCCAGGCTGGCTCGTCCATCTAAAGGCGGCCCATCAGATGTTGAAGGAGACCAGGGCTGGCAGCTCTCTGATTCATCCTGGAGCAGCCCCAGGAGAGTAGGCTTGCCAAATCCAGCTCACCAGCCCGGAGTGGAGCTGCTGTCCATTTGCTCGGTGGACCCATGCTGCAGCTCCACTCCCGGTCATCCGTTGCCCCAGCAACACCACAGAGTTGTGGGCGTCAACCTAGAGCATTGGGCGATCTGCCTCCAACTCTATGGAGTGTGGGAGGGATGCCGCACAGGTGGGCTGTGGCCAGGAAAACCCGCTGGGTCCATCTAAAGCTCACCCAGGTGGAGGTGGAAGTGGACAGATGTGGGGGTGCACCCCTGGATCAGCTTTGGGGCAGGCAGCCCCACGTCCATCTAAAAACACCCACTGAGAGGAGAGGGGGAACAGGGAATTGGCCACCAGGCTGCTGGGAACTTAGCGTGCCTCTGAAGGGCAGGAAGCAGGACAGAGTTGCTGGGCTCACACATAAGGGCAGTCCGTTCAGACCACTGGCCTGTGTCATGAGCGAGCACATGATGCAAGCAGCAACAGAGCCTGCTGTTGCTGGGAACATGGGAAGGACTATAACATGGCTGTGATGGCAGTGAAGAAAGCATTATTCGACACTATCATAGCATCTGCAAAGTCTTATCTAGTGCAGCTGTTCCAGGTCATGAGGGGCCTGGTTAACCAGGCCTATCTCTGCCAGGAAATGGAGTCATCCATAGCCCGCGGTGACACTTTTATTAATTACTTTGCAAACAAAATCAGTTGTATTCAACATGACGTGGGCACTCCATTTTAATTGCAGAGTCAGAGTTTGGGTTTATGGAAACTCAGTCTTGTCCTGTTCATTTGGATCGGTTTCAATTGGTATTGCCCCCCCTCCCCCCCGATCCGGGGGAGGTGCTCAGGGCGATGAGGGCAACCAGTTGTGAATTAGATCCTTGCCCATCCTGACTGCTGAAAGCCAGCTGGGAGACATTGGGGTCGTTGTTGGCTGGGGTGGTCAGCGTCTTCCTATGGGAGGGGAGGATTTTGGGCGCCCTTAAAACTCCAGTGGTCCAGCCCCTGTTTAAGAAACCATCTTTGAACACTGACTCCCCAGCAAGCTATCGACCTTTCTCTAACCTTTCCTTTTTACAGAAGAGGTGGTTATTGAAGAGGTGGTTGCCTGTCAACCTCAGACTCATCTGTATGCTGTCAGATTCCTGGACCTGTTTCAGTCAGGTTTTCATCCTGGGTATGGCATGGAGACTGCGCTTGTGGCTTTGGTCGATTAGCTGCACCTTGAGATGGACAAGGGGAATTCTACCCTGCTGATTTTTCTGTGGCCTTTGATACAGTTGATCATGAGCTGTTGTTGACATGAATGTGGGTCATGGCAGGGGTAGGCAGGACCGCTCTTGAGTGGTTCCGTTCTTTCCTGTCATGGAGGTCCCAGCAGGTGGTGATGGGCGATTGCTCGGCATCCCCTCAGGACATCCCCCGTGGTGTTCTGCAGGGTTCTGTTCTGTCACCCCTCTTGATCGATTTGTATCTGAGGCTGCTGGGCAAGGTCATTTGGAGGTTTGGGGTGAGGTGTCATCAATACACTGATGATACTCAGCTCTACCTCTCTTTTTCATCCAACCTAGGTCCAGCAGTCTCAGTGTTTACCCAATGCCTGACTGTTGTCGGGGACTGGATGAAGGTGGCCTGATTGAAGCTGAATCCTGGAAAGACTGAAGCGATGATGGTTGGCCAGTCCTGTGACTTGAAGGGAATTGGGACTCCTCTTATTGATGCGGTCCAGCCCTCTCTGGTCGATTGGGTTTGCAGTTTGGAGTGCTTGATGCGCCTGGGTTCTCACCCAGAGGCCTGGACAGTTGGATTCGTTAGGTGAAATTTTCTAAAATGTTCCTCTTCCAGCTGAAGTCAGTGGGTAACTCTGCTTCCACTGAAGTTAATGGGAGTTTTAATGTTGATTTCTGAGACAGGAGATTTTAGGCAATACTAAGTGTTTTAGAAAAATGTAAAATGGTGCCCATTACTTACCAGAGAATGGCTTCCTCTTTTCACCCAGCTATAGAATTTTCTTCCAAAAGTTTACTTACACTTGTCTCTGGCCTAAAAATGGGAATATTCAGTCCTTGACTAATGGTGGATTCAAAATCTGGTATCCAGGACAAGAAAATAGATGCTATAGCATTGGAAAGTGGATTCCCTCCAGGACAAGAAAACGGAAGCCATAGCATTGGAAAGTGGATTCTTCTAACTCTGGAACATCCCAAGGTATGAGACTTCAAATCAGGACACTGCTGTTTTAGTATTTTTAGGGGTGTTTATATTAGAGGTGTGCACCAGGGACCTATGTCATTTTTTGTTTTCAGCTTTTGTTTTCATTATTTAAGTCTTTTGTTTTTATATATATCAATATTCCATTTTTGCTTTTGTTTTCTATTTTCATTGGTTTCAATAGAAAACACATTTTTGACTGTACCTTTTTGTGTTTCATTATATTTGGATGACACTAGGAAGGATTGTGCATGCAATGGAAGGCATTAAGTGTACTGAATTTCAGAAAGATTGGATAAAGGAATTTATTTTATAAGCAGATGAATTCTGTTATTTTGCAAAAATCTGCATATACATTTGTGGTTGTAACTAATTTTTCTCCCCTCTGATGTAGATAGAACTTAGGATGTTTATACTCCTTCCAAAGCTTATTACCTATGCCAACTTTCAGAAGGATTGGATAAAGGGTCCTCGTGGTATAAGCAATTAACGTATAAATGTATATCAATCAATCAACCAATCAATTTATTTGTAGCGTAGCCATTGGCCATTACTTATACCTACAAACACAATACAAACCACATAAACCAAACATCAAACCATAAAACCCTAAAACTTACCCCAAATCCTACCCATAATCACCCCATAAACAAATTAAAATACAATTTCCCCATGGGACATTCCTAACACTCAAAATACTACATTCCATTTAAATACAATGACCCAAAGAGCCACATACAGTGAATCTACAAAAGTGATCCACCGCCAACAACTCATCCAAGATTGATGCCCCTCTTCTAGGAAAGCCCCCCTTTGATCTAACCGCCGTATAATTCTTTAAACCTGGGCTCGAAACTATCGGGCATGATAACTCTACTACCTGGGCTGAAGGTAAAAATACATTGGGACCTGAATGAACTACAGGCACCTGACCTACAGGTGCCATATCTGTTTTGGACCCTATCCGTATCTGAGAAACTGAACCATCAGAAGAGGACACCTGAGGCCCAACCACAGGAGAAGCCCTAAGGGGAAAATGATCCAACTTACTTTCAGCCATCACCACACTAGTAGGCAACCTACTAATTGAATCTTGGGTAGGAGAGGGAGACAAAACTCCTGATCCAGGTGTTTTATTAACCCCACAATTCCTTCCAGTATCAGGAGTTATACTAAACTCCTCCCTGCCTAATTTGGTCCAATCACTAATTCCCTCCCTAGGGGCTGAAGTAGACCAACCATGTGGCAACAGCGAGTCCATTCCCTTTTTATGAAACACTTTAGCCACAAAAACCCCTGACAAACTAAGAGAATGGGCATTAGAGAAAAGCCAGTCGACTATCCCAGAGGATGAAAAATAAATAACTATCCTTAGGGAACCCCCCCTAGATGGCAAATAGAAAAAATGCGATATATATGATCCCAAAAATCTACAACCCAGGATTACCGAAATATGGCGAGCAATAAGAGGCCCAGAATCCCAAGATGGACATACTCCTGATGGTAACGGAAAGATCGAAAAAGACAGGGCTTCTGCTATTGGAACAACAGCCCATTGATCCGCCTCCGTCTTAAATGGAACCCTAGAAGGGCCCCAACTGTGCGAGGACGGAATGTAAGCCCTCGGCTCCGTTCTCTGTACGGCCAATACAGGCTTATTCCATCTCAGGTCATTCAAGGACTCCATAAACTCACTCAACTGTTGCTGAAAGTGGAGGAGCTTTAGGTCAATCCCCTCAACTCTTGCAAGAAGAAGCCTCATGGCTTCAACCTGCAAGGAACAGCAACAAGGCTGATCCTGGGTAGTTAAAATCTCTGGCATGACAACCCCCAAATCCCGCATATCACTCAATGGAATAGGCAAAACTCCCTCCCTCCCCAAGGGTCCACTTGTAGGTAGTTTTAAATCATCCACCTGGGGACAACAACCCACTTTCCCCTCAAAGGATCCCAGCCCAGAAACCTCAGGCGAGGGTAACAAACCCTCATGCTCTTCTGACAATCCCCCCTCTCCTAAATTAGCCTGCACAGATTTATTCGAGGCCCCCCACAACTCCCTCCCCCGATCTGCTGGACAAGGCAATTCAACCTCCAGAACTACATCTGGACAACTGACCGACCCTAAGTTGCCCCCATCCGCAGCCAAGGGGGCCAAAAATCGGGCCGCTGGCCCTCCTACCAAGTCCTGAACAGAACCCTTTTCTTGGTCTGGGGAAGATGCCCGTGGTTCCAATGGGACCCCCGAGTGATCCGCCGACTTGGCAGCCAAGGCTAAATAAAATTCCCCCTGACATTTAAAGGCTCTAGCACACTCGAGCAGAGAGGGATCCGGGAAAGACGATCTGAACGATTTTAACCCCCGACTATCAATAAAAGACCCAGCCCCCACAGTCCCATGGCCCTGCAGTCTGGGAGGAACAAGATGACTCGCCCCATCTGATACCCCAACCCCTTGTTCAACAGTATCCTTCGTCGGCTGGCACAAAGTTTGTTTAAAAGACCCCTCCTGTATGAGCCCTATGGGAGCTGCTGGCGAGGGAAGGCACTCTGACAACTGAAGTTGTCTGGCTTTCTTCCTTGTCATTGCCCACAGCATCTTGCTTTTTTTAGGCATTATTCCACGAAATGTAAATTACTCACAAGTTCTCTCCAGGCCCACCCTCAGCGCTTGTCACAGGACCCCTCTAAATCATAAGCGACTCCACCACCCTCGCCTGGCCAGCGCCTAAGGGCCCTTGCTCGCGCCCTTGCTCGTGCAGCCCTTAGGCACGCTGCCCAGGCGCACGCCTCCGGCGCCACCAGTCAGCGCAGAGGGAATTTAAAGCTCCCGGGCTAGATTGACTCCTCCCTGCAGGCAGCTGTGTCCAATGCCACTCGAGGAGCTCGCAGCGAAGCGTGTCCCCTGTAGAATCCCAGGAAGATCAGGAACAGGTCCCCAGGTTGCACCCCCCAGCTGAGGATCAACAGCGCCGGCAGCTAGGTCGGGGGAAGGGTGGGCAGTGGGGATCGGCACCGCCGGTCAGCGCAGAGGGAATTTAAAGCTCCTGGGCTAGATTGACTCCTCCCTGCAGGCAGCTGTGTCCAATGCCGCTCGAGGAGCTCGCTGCGAAGCGTGTCCCCTGTAGATTCCCAGGAAGATCAGGAACAGGTCCCCAGGTTGCACCCCCCAGCTGAGGATCAACAGCGCCGGCAGCTAGGTCGGGGGAAGGGTGGGCAGTGGGGATCGGCCAAATGTATATCTGACTGTAACATCTATGTAGTCCAACCAGTGTACATGAAATTTGTTACGGCTGTATCACACATCTTTAGGATCATCTCTGACAAATATCAGAAAAATGTGATAAAGGGGCCCAATTTTATAAGCCTGCAAAGCATATTCAGAGAAGGAGCCTATGCCAGGGATTCTCTGACGTGTCACTGTGGTATACGATCTGTTTGTGATGCCAGTTGGCCAGCAGAAATGTCAACCAAATATCCTCATTCTGTGCTGTGACCACCACAACATCTCTTCACCACTTGTTACTGGGATATCGGAAGCATCTGTTTAGGAAAGAGCCAATAGAGATTCTCTTATGTCCTCTGTCACAGTGCTTTAGGAAATGATTGTGATGATAATTGGCCAGTCTGGATGTGTAAACCATGTCTCCTGATCACTGGGATGCTACCCCCAAATCCCCAGTTTTGTCCCTTCTATGCCCGCCTCAGGGCCACCCCCTATGCTTGCCTCAAAGCCACCACTAATTGGTCGTGTACAGCTGAAAGCATGCAGTAATTAGCCGGTGAATGTGTCTGTCAGTATGTTGGGTTTCTCCCCATACTCCCTCCCCCTGCCATGCCAGGTTCCTGCCTCTGATGGGCACTGCATGTGCTGCTATTTATCTGAATAATGGTCTTCAAGGGGACAACTTCAATTGCTTATAAAATTGGGTCCCTTTATCAAATTGTCCTGTAGTTTGAGAGAGATGTTATGGAAGGTGTGGGATACATTTTTGCCAAATGTCTTGTAAACAGGATGGAATATTAAAATGTTACAGCCAGAAATGCAGTTTCAAGTTAACGTCTTACAGTATCAGAACCCTTTATTGACTCTTTCTGAAATTTGGCAGGATTGGTAATCTTGTGGAGGGACATAATATCCCCAGGTTTCATACAAATTGGATGCAAGATAAAGAAGTTGTAGCCAGGAATTCTTTTCTTAAAATCACTACATGCAATTGTTTCTAGAATTGGTGCCCTTTATCCAATCATTTCGAAAGTTACACATAGTGCCCTCCATTGGGGTACACATAGTGCCCTCCATTGGGGTTAAAATCTTCTCCAGGTTCATCAGAATTGAATAAGAAACAAAGAAGGTTATAGCTGGAAATATATTTTTGTATGGTTTCCCATTATTTCAAAAGCAAAAAAATTGTTTGTTATTATTTGTCATTTTTGTTTTTACAATAACGAAAAAGAAAATCAAGAACGTTGTTTTCATTATCGTAATAACAAAAACAAATTGCACACCCCTATTTTATATCTCTTTGTTCTGAATATTAAGACTGTCAGAAGCATGCAAAACTAGTCCAAATGCATTGCTTCAAAACTATTTGTGGCATATACTAAATGCTTGGTGGTACGGTCTTAAATGTTAGCCCTCTTTTGGGATGATCTGCATACTTTACTTGTGACTTTGCCATATGAGTGGCGTTTCCATTCCAAATACATGTTTACTAAGCTTATATATCTTAGGCACACAAAGTTTATTAATAGTGAGAGTATCTATTTGTACTATACTTTAACTTACATAAAATTTTCTCACTGCATTTTCCAAGTCAGTTAGGCTTAATTATTTTTCTGTAATGAATTTTTCAGTGAGAAGGGGAAACTAACCACAGAGAAAAATGGGTCATGCTCAGGGTGTACAAATTCGGCAGAATATCTTAGGAACATCATTACCTAACTAATTGAATGTGTAAGCCACTAGTCATTATATGTAATGTTTCTGGTCACAGGAGTCTGTTGCAGCCAAATTATGTGCAGGGACCTGTGCTTACTGCATTTTCCCCATTGCGGCCAATGGGGGAAACACGGGGTGATTTCAGATGTGACGGGATCACGCTGAACCACAGTGAACCACGGTGAACCCCGCGGCGGGACCAAGGCGGCGTGAACGTCTGTTCGCGGCCACCAGATGTTCACCACGGTGAACACCCGCGCGGGGCCAATTCCAACCATGCTTCCCGGGCTAGCCGAACCAATGCCCGTGGACGCGTGGTGAAAGATATCCCCACCCGTGATCAACGAAAAGTCACGTCTGGCCGCTCGCCGCGGCCCGAGATCACCGGCGGGATCCTGGGCCGTGGCGCGTTCGGCCAGACGCGGCAGCCTCATTGGCCCTGCCGCCCGCCCGTCTCCCCCCAGCACATCTGTTGCGGCGTGCCGGGGTGACCCCGGCGGGGGATGAACAGGGTGATTTCGGTACAGGGCCAACGGGCCCCTGTCTGAAATCACCCACAGTGAACACAGGTGCCTGTTATAGGTTAGCTCTTTAGCTCAATCTATAGAGGATTATGATTTTAGCTTTGGAGGTTCACAGTGGCATAGCAAGGCTGTTGCAGGCCTGGGCTCATGTCCCATTTATGGGCCCCCCAAAGGTCAGGGATAGGATCTCCAAGGAGGGGTGTGTCTCTGGGTTGGGGACAGGAGCAAACCCCATCAGGAGGGAAGTTTTCAGAATGGTGACAGGGCTAGCACTCCACTCCCACCCACTCTGAAAACTTTCTTCTTGAGGGAGCCCATTGCAAGTGGTCTTAGTGTTGCTAGGAAATGTTCAGAGTGGGTGGGGGAGGATCTCGGACTGCTTGCAAAGGACCCCCTTAGAGTCCAGGGTCAACTGAGCTCCCTCGCTCCATGAGAGCGATGCCATGATTGGCATGTAGGTTCAAACCCCAGTGTTTCAGACCACAAACAAGTCTGTGCTTATACAACTACCACCATCTTGGATGAGACAGTGGGTGTTTTCAGACAGATGTGGGTGCACCTCCACGTTTGCCTATTCCAAGCCCTGTCAGGGTCAAAACCTGGTGGGTTTCCCAGCCTGTGGTCCACCCACATGCCCCCTCTCCCGCACAATAGTTGCAAGCTAGAGCATCCACAATGCTATGGTGTTGCCTGGGGCAATGGCTAGCTGAAAGCAGAGCAGCAGCGTGGGTCTGTGCATTAGATGGACACAATTGTTTCTATAAAACAATATTTAATATAAAACAAACTCTCACCACATAATCACATTTTTTTGAAAAAAAAACCCTTTAAGTTTCAGCTACAGGTTTTCATAAAAACATTTTCATACCAAGAATCTTAATACAGAAAGATTTATTTCTATGCCAAAATACATTTACACTGCAAATTGTTTGTAGAAAAAGACACAAAGAGAAATGGAGTCTGCTGGCATTTAATCTAAGAATAGAAACTTCTTAATTCTTTCTTCTAAAGTTCTACCCTATAACATTGTCTTAAATGTTTACCACAATATACTTTGTTTATTAATCCAAAGTATTAATCAGAAAAAAAATATATAATTGCCTCTTTCTCTGCTTCAGTGTCTCTCAGATGTGCGTAGAAGAGCAGTCATTGCCTGCCTAGACTAGCCTTGTCAGGGCTGTCAGTCATGTTGTTTTTGAAAGACACAACACTTCCATTGACTGGAAATTTTGGTTGCCCAGAGAATGAAATACAGGGCCCTTAAATAATTAACGGCAAGATTCTCACATTATTTAGCACTAGTACCAGCTCTTCACTTCATGTTGGCACAAGTCCCACAGAAGTGAATGGGACTCGCATCAGTGCAAAAAGGCTACTGCCAGCAGCAAATTGTTTGAGGATCGTGCTGCAAAACTGCCTTTTATCAAATACAAAACTGGAAAAGAACCCACATAAAAACACGTATAAAGATTGATCACACAATTTTATTAGATTTTTGAACAATTGTATTACGTTGTTCCTTTATTTAAAACTCTTGCAAAAAAAGACATTGGAGTGGACTGCTTTCAACCCTGAGCATTAACACTGCATATCAAGTACTGTAGTAAAGAAGCTGGTTAAGATTGTAGCACTAGCACAAGTCACTGATATTAATCCTCTAGGTGATCAGGTTTTTACAAAAAAAATACATAATTTTCAATAAATAATGCTTAATTTTACAACTTTGATACAGCAATGTCATACACTGTTTTGACACATACTAAACTCTGCATGCTAAATAGCCTACTAGAAGACAAAACTTTGCCATGCATTTCTTTTTTTCTAGTGCTAGAAAACACTTCGTCCTCCAGTGCATTGCCTCAAGTAGCCTTACCCTCTTCTTTCTTTCTTTCTCACGGCAATAGGCCGTGCACTGGCATGCAAAAACCTTTAAAAAGGTTTACCCCCCACCCCAACACCATCACTTGGACTTCTAAACAAGAGTACTTTTCAGCTCCCCACCCACCCACCCATACCTTGAGTGGCTATGAAAACTAATTTCATGTGGCCTTTTCAAATGTCTTTGAAATTACATATTTAAAAAGTGTCATGCTGAAAAACTGCTCTAGAACATTCAGTTTCCCCCCACCTGTGGCCATCATGCAACATCTTTGAAATGTTGTAACCATCAAAAGTCCACACTGGTAAAACAGGTCTCCAATTCAAAACAGCCTACCAAAAATGTATCACCGCATTTATGTAGACTCCAAAATTCCAACATATGTACAAGAGCAAAACCAAACAGAAATTGCAAATGAATTAACAATGGCATATAACTCTTCTCCCTGGTATATCCAGGAGTTGAGGCAAGTTGGTTTTGGAGATAAGCAGGAAGATGGAAACAAAAATAAACTGGGACAATGGGAGCTCCTGGCTTAACATTACTTGATCAAATTTCTTCAGATGGTAAATTACTATGTCTCGATTTTCTGAGAGATGGATGTTACCATGATGTAATATCATGACAAATCAATCAGTTTTTGTTTCCTGGAAGTTCCCATGAATCTTATTAGCCTGATATTTTTTTTTTACAAAATGACCCCCCTTTTGCAAGATTTCACATCACAGAAAATCTAGATGGAATAGCAAATCACACTAAAAAATGTTGATTAAATAATAAAGACAGGAACCCCCATTCTCTCACTTCCAGGTTGTTTGTTTGCACTTGAAAACCACTCGCCCCTTCTTGACCATATTGCTTCAGGGATATGCTTTTATGTAAAGAAGTCATTCCTTTGAAATTGCTGTCAATCATAATTCTTTCTTAGAGCTTTTAAAATATTCCTATCTTTGCACTGGCTTTAGTATTGGGTTTTTCTAGGAGGAACTCTACCCAATTAAGGTATTACTTTTATACATGAGATATTATGAACTTTTGTTTCCCTTTTTTTAAAAGTCATTCTACACTTTCTGCACATTTGTGCTTCATACTGAATATAAAAAATAGGTCTTTAAAACTCTGTTTACTTTAAACTCACTAAAAAACTACTTGCTTGTGAAATTCTCTTAAAAATTCACTGCATCCATGGAGAGAAGATAAAATTAATTAGGCAGTTAATTGGTATAGGTAGTGTGTAAAACACAAACAACCAAAATACTCCATAGCTTGCAATGTGGAAAAAGGAAGAGAGAGGTTGGGAGTCAACGGAATAAAACTGTACAGCAGGGATTTCTTTCTGGCTCCTGTTGTCACTGAAAGCTAAGGGCAGGCTGAGAAAGAACTAAGTTTTCAACATAACTGAGAATCAAGTCCCAGTCCTAAAAGCCTTTATGCAGGCAAAAACTCCTATTGAGCTCAAATAATTTTTTTCCTACAAGTGCAGGATCATGGCCTTACCAGGGCATAAAATATGAAGGTGTGGCACAAGCAAAGATGGAGAAAGAAAGAATGAATGAAAGAATGTGGACTATCAAGACCCAAAAACAAAACCACCACCCTTTATGGATCTGATTCTGACCTCACATCCAGTATCATACTGGTGCAACTATGAGTTTACCACTGATTTACACTGTCATGAAATGGAGAATCAGGCCTCATATGTGCAAGCCACCAACAGACTCTATACTAGGAGAAAGTTACCCTTTGCATTTATGGACATCTGTCCTTTAGTGTACATACAGTTTTGAAGGATATTTTGAATGAATCTGCTAATTAAATCCATAAAATATTGCCTTTTAAAGAATTAAACAACTTTTTAAAGTTATAGAGAGAAGCAGCAGCCAGAAGGAAAATAATGTAAACTGGATTTAACTTTCAAAAAAATGTTAATTTCAAAATTAATTAAAAAACCACCAGTTTTACTAGGTTTAAAGTTGTATTCAGTTCCTACGTTATAATGGTCTTTCCATATGTAAAAAACCTGACAATCAGTGAAACATTTTGTTTTATGTTCCTAAATAGCAAAAAACATATCCCCTTCCACAGAGAGGAATAGTGCTGAGATCTATTAAACAAAAGAACAACTATTCAATAAAAAAGTGGGGAGTTGCTAAATCTGGGGCAGAAAGCTTTCTCCAAGGGGGAAGTCACCAAGAATTTAGATGTACACTTAAAAGGAAAAGCTGGAAATATGAACATTATTGGATATGACAGCAAACATAAAATTTGAAAGTAACTTGGCTGATGTGAATTTCAGTGACTGTAGGATTGCTCCTGCTTCTACTGAAGTCAGTGGGAGTTTTGGCATTGAAATCAACAGAAGCAAGGTCTGGCCCTAGAAGTGTAGTGAATGAAACTGAAATACCTTTTCTTATGCACTATGCAAAATTAAGCTTTCAAATGGATAAAGTCAGACTTGCCAAACAAAACGTATGTTCTTTATCTTTGTACATTATGCTTTCTCTCCAATCTTAATATATTATTGTACAGTTTCCACCCAAAAGCAAGATAAGACTCTAGACTCTTGTTTGGCAGGGTTCTTTCTTTGACTAAAGTAGACCTGTTGCTCTTTAAAACTCTGTCTGACCCACCACAAATATACCTAAGGTGTTGGGGGTGGGGGGTGAGGGGGAGGAAGAATGTCTGTGACAGTTCTTATAAGCATAACTAAGCCTGTACTTGATCATAATTATCCATAACTTACAGAACATTAGTCATATACAAATGTTCACTCACACTGCCTGTTATCAATAAACACAGATGCATATCAGAAAAAGGGGGCTGGGAGAAAACTTCCACGATAGCTTGAAGAATTATGAAGGGAATTTTGGATCTGTTTTAAAAGATTGGAATTTGATCAACTAATTTTATCACCTTAGCCCCATGAACTGGTTTTCAATAGCAGGACTGCTTAGTGAGCTAAGCTGTTGATCACCAAGTCCAGTGCTTTTTTGTGCCTTAGAAGAGATAAATGTCATTTGTTTTCAACCTAATTGTTAAGTCATTAATATAAAGAACACACTAATCATTTAGGAGACCAAAAACTGAAAATTCAAGAAACTCTGTTTTATTGAAGGCTATCCATTGCCAAGGATACGTTCGTGTATTGTACTTAGGTTTGTTTTAAAACACAATTTCTCATAAAGTATTACCACAATGCAAGACATAAATTTAGGTTCCTAAATATGCTATATATTTTTTTCTTTCTTTCTTTTTTTGCTAACACGGATTTAGGCCAGACAACTTTCATTTATAATCATGTGTAGGTTTTGTTTTAATTATGAGAGATCAGATTATTACTAACAGTTTACTTAACTAATCTAAAGTAGATATCTCACCACTTAAATGTCTAAAGATTTGTTTTTGATTAAACATAACATGCATGCAGGTTTTAATGTTCCGTTTTTATTTTTCCTTACAAATGTGTATGCAGGATTTTCATTTTCAGCAAGTCTGAAAGCCTGTAGCAGTGGTTGCCACCAAAATTACCAGCACACTGAATTGTCCTTGTAAACAGCTGGATCATTTAGTAGTGGGTAAAAATAAAGGATTGACCAATGCCTACCTTTAGTGTTATCAGAAAATAAAACTTCTTGAGAAACACACTTCCACACTGTGAGTCTGTTTAGTGCCATCAGCAGTTTTGCCAAAGTGTAAGACTGAAAAATGATGGCTCTTTAAAAAAAAGAAAAAGAAAAGACTCTTCCCCCTCTCCCCCAAACTAATCTGCAGCAAAAGGCCATAGACTCCTGACTTATGTCACAGCAGTGGATCAAGACTCAAGCAGGTAACTGTAAAGAAAAGGGATTGGAGAATGTCCCATTGGTACTCCACATCCCTGCTGCTGCAATGGGCTGATGGGTTTAGCAGTGTAATAACAGTGTAATAAGGCAATGGAGATGCAGCACCCTCTCTGTAGAGCATCTTGAACTACAGAGCTCCTACCCAGGCCTAGAAGAGAGGCAGAGGCTGCAAGGAAGCTACTGGGAGCGAATAAGGATTGTGTTCAGTAGGCTCAATTAAGGAAAGGAAAAGCTGCATAGAAATGCTGGGACTCGTAAACTCTCCAACTTGGCTACAACACTCCTTTCCCCTCAGCCCTTTACCTGAAGCGCTAGTGAATATAGCGGGTCAGAGGGAGAAATGAAAGAAATAAAAAATAAAATCCCATTCCGCCATCATCCTATTGAGTGACACCCCCCGTCAGCACCCGAACACACCCAGACAGGGAGAGAGGGCGGTTTCTTGATGGCTGGGGGCGCGGATGCTGCTTTCTCCTCTAAGCCACCCTCCTCCCCTGAGCGCGTCTCCTTTCCGGGCAATAGGGATGCGGGGAGAGAAACAGCCAGGCAGCCTGGCACTGTGAGCTGCTGCTGGGGGGCGGGCGTGGCGCGCTCCCCCCCCCCCCAAGGGAAGCCACTCCAGTTCTTTCCCACTCACGCCCCCCACCTCATTCAATAATAAGACTGGGGGGGGGGGCTTTTAGCTGCTGGAAATAGCCCAGGCGAGCGGCCCCCGCGCGCTCTCTTGCAGCGGCGCCGAGCTAGCACACATGGCTGGACACACCCCCTTGGCCCCGAGAGCGAGCACAAGCCTGGCTTGCATGGCGGAGACACTCCCCCCTCACCGAGCGCTAGCTAGAATAGCCTCCTTCCCCCCGCCACACACACAGAGTAACACCTCGATGGAAAAGCTGCCCCAGATAAGGAGAGAGCCACACAATCACACACACCCCAAGCAAACGCCTTCATCCAGAGAGCCAAGCCCTAGCTGGGGGGAGGAGGGACCGCCTGGAGAACTAACTCCCGCCTCATCCACACAAACCACAGCCCGAAGGTGAAACCCCCCCAAGACAACGTCATAGCTAGATCCATCCCAAGCCGCCACGGCTGGAGAGATTTCCCCCCCCTCGAACACCCTACCCCCTCCAAGCCTATTCGGCTAGCGGGCTGAGCAGCATCGTGGCATGCTTGCTAGAAAGCAGGTAAACCTGCGCCCACACACAACAACGCGCAGAGAAGAGACACAACACCGGCATAAAATCCTCAAAGAAGACCTCCTACCCCTTCCCCGCCATCTTTCTAGAGACTCCTCAAGGGCTGGGGAGGTGGTGGTGGTGGTGGGGATTTAGTCTAGCAGGAGGAGAAACGCTGGCTATCCATCAAGGGGTGAGATGAGAGGCGAGGGAAGAGACACAGAGGGAAAGAATAAAGTCAGCTCTTTGAATCTGTGTAATAAAAAAAAATGTATCCGATCCTTCCCCCTTAGCTCTGCACTGATACACAACAGCCTACAGCTAATGCTTCTCTGCGGGCGAGGGGTTGGGTACGCGGCATCTCCAGCGTTACTTCTATAGACACTAATAGCGAATCGAGTTTCTATCAGTTCCAGCTGATTTATTAAAATTGTCAAGATACAGACTTTCGGCATTAAAAAAAAACAAAAACCAGGCAATGATGTTGACAGTGCACAAGTCTGCTTTTGCCATCATTTGCTACAAAATATGCAGATGGTCTGTACTTTTATATTGCACAAAATGAGAAACTTTTTTACTATGTGCCTTTTTTTCTTTTCTTTTTTTTTTTTTTTGCTAAAAATCGAGAATCCAGTTTCATACCTTCCATCTGGGGCCCCATCCACATATCACAGCGTATGAGATACATAAAGTCCTACTATAGTACAGTACATATACAATCTTTTAAACTAAGATAACAGCTCTGAGGTCTATATCACCATTTTCAATAAATCTTTACCTACAAATATTGAACAAATCTGAACTATAGCTGTACAAAAAAAGTGTTTGTTTCTTTTTTTTCTTTTTAAAACCACAAGGCCTTTAGATGCAAGGATTATTTTTCTTAAAATTTTAATCCTTTTAAAACCAGGACTTAACGTACCAACAAACTTGCATGCTAAAAACAGAGAAAAAAAAAAAGAAAAAAGAAAAAGGGAAGAAGTGCCTGAAAAGTCTTACTGAAAAAACACAGCAAGAATGTTCCCTTTTCAATGTACAAAAATACGCCTGAAAATATATTAATTTTTAAAAAAGACTGAGGTCTGTTATGTATCAAAAATGTTTCAATACCTTTGTGTACTGAGGTCTAGGCTGTCTGGTATTCAATCAAGGAGGTATAAGGGAACAAGTTACAAAAAAAAAGTTGGCAAGTAGAAATCACATTTGTAAAACCATAAACAATTTGATCTGAAAAGTAAACTCTTATCTTAAGTCAGTTCACAGTTTTTTGTATTTGTATTTGTAAGCGTTTGTACAGTCTGCATTTTTTCAAGCTCCCTGCAGCTTTGTTAAGAATCGGATGCATAGAAGACATCAGTTTTCTCCCTCCAAAAAAGTTGCAATGGTCCCTTTTTAGAAAAAAAATCAGAACAGTCCTTTTAAGATCTCTCACAGGAAAAAAAAGATCCACAAACCCCCTTGAGTAACAGTTGTGCTGCCAAAAGACATCTTTGCAGAGCATCTTCCAGACTTCAATCACAGACCGACAAAGCTAAAACAGCGCCTTCTGTATCGTTTCCCCCAGTCCCATTTGCCTTTTATGTTGCTGTTGTTGTGATCACCAAATGCAAAATAATAATAATTAAAAAAAAAAAGAATTAAAAGAACTTTAAAAAAAAAAAAAAATCACAACTCCGGGCTCGGTTTGGAACTAAATTTTGAGACTTTTTTTTTTATAAAAAAACAAAAACAAGACATTTTATTATTTTACTTTTAAACTCCACCACTTTTCTCATCATCGTGTCACCAGCATCATCTTTCCTTTCCGATTTCTTTTTCCACTGTTATTTCTCATCATCAGCGCCTCTCTTCGCCAGATCAGTAAGTGAAGACCAAGTCGGAAAAGTTCGCTTCAAGCCAGTCTCCCGCGATCATTTCGCTCAGCTCCGGGGTACAGTAATCGGGGAATTCGAAGTGAGAGCCCAAACTGCCTTCGCTGAATGAATCTAAATCCTTGTCCACCAGGGACAGAGACAGGTTCCCCGAAGCGGTGCTGACGCCTAGCTCGGAGGCTGAGTGAGTGTGCTGCGAGAAATTCAAGCTCAAGTCGAACATCAGGTCATCCGCCTCTTCGCTGCTGGAGGAAGAGGTGGAGATGGACCTGGAGGAAGCCGGAGACAGGCTGGGCTGCTGCTGGGCGCTCTGCTTGGTGATGTTCTTGAAGCTGTAGTACAGTCTATTGCTGCTGTTGCTGCTGCTGCTGCTGCTGCTGCTGCTACCGTGGGAGGCGGCACTGCCCCTCACCTCTTCGTACAGACTAGCCCCCTCGGTGGACTCCGCCGAGGAGCTCAAGGTGGGACTGGCCGGGACTTTGGCTACGCTGTATCGCCTTAGCTGCAGCTGCTGCTCGTCTTCCTCTTCGTCCTCCTCCGCCTCCTGCTTGATCCTCAACTGCAGCTCGTCGTCTTCCTCCTCCTCTTCGTCCTCCTCGTCCATAAAGACGCACTTGACCGTTTTGCTGCTGCTCACTTTGAGGGTGCCGAAGGGATAGTCCTCTCCCCCGTAGTCCCCGTGGTGGGCGGTTTTAGCCCCGGGCTTTGGGGGAGAAGAGGAGGAGGAGGAGGAGGTCTTCAGCTTGCTACATTTCTTACTGGAGCTCTTGGCGCTCTTGCTGCCGCTGCTGCTGCTGCTGGTGGTGGGTACGTTTTTCTCCGGACTCTGGCTGGCGCTAGGCTTGGCTGTTGGGTCCATTTTGGGCTTTTTCCTGGGCCTGTATTTGTAGTCGGGGTAGTCTGCCATGTGTTTGAGACGGAGCCTCTCCGCCTCCCGGATGAAAGGGATCTTCTCGCTGTCCTTCAGCATTTTCCACCGCTTGCCCAGCCGCTTGGAGATCTCGGCGTTGTGCATGTCCGGGGACTGCTCCATGATTTTTCTCCGTTCGATTTTAGACCACACCATGAACGCGTTCATCGGTCTCTTAATGTGCCCCGAAGCCGTTTTGCACCAGTCTGGGTCGCTTTCATCCAGAGCCACCGGACTGCAAGCCATGAACTCGCCCTCCTCGGTGTCCATCGCCTCCCGGGGCAGGTTGCTCTCGCTCTCTGTACTTTCCGCTTGCTGCACCATAGTGGGGAATTGATTTTGCTGCTTGCGTTTCTTCTCGGTTGCGCTTTCCCGCCCTTGCTCACCGGCTGCACACTTTGCCCGGCGAAACCAGCCCTCTCAGCAGTTGCAAGGTGAAGCCCAGTGTGTGCACGTTGCAAGCTCTCTCCTGCTCCCTTCCTTTCCCTGCTTGCACGCTGCTGCTGCGCGTCCTGCACCACCAGCCGAAGCAGGACTCTCGCTGGCTCCTGCTCTTTCCCCTCCCCCCCGCAGCAGCAGCCGCCCGGGCCCTGAGATCTCACTGGATCACACTCCCCCTTCTGCAAAAGTTGCGGGTTCTCTCCGAACTAGTTATCAGGGTTTCATATGGGTGACATCACTCCCCCAGCCAGCCAATGGAGAGGCTCTGACTCCTCCCATTGGCTCCGCCCATCTGCTTTTATTAACTCCTCCACATGCACACACACCCCCTTCGCAGCATTTCATTGGGGGAGGGGGTGGATGGGAGGTGGGGACAGGCTGGGCTAAGAGCTTAATCTTTTATATATATATTAAAAATGACTTGCTTGTATCATTTGAGCTGGGTTTGTATTAATGCCTTCACCCTCTCCTCCTTGGCTGGCTATTTTAAAGCATAGCAATTTATTTTGTTGGGGAATATGAGATAGTGGATGTGAATCTGGTGAGATTATTTCCTATTGCTTGGTGCAGTCAGACTGGGTGAGCTCATGTTCTAGGAACTGTAGTGTATCCTTTGGGCATCGGCTCACTTCTGCTTCAAGTTACTGTAGTTGGCGCTTTAACACTACCAGCTTCTGAAAGCCATGGAGCTTTTTTTTTTTTTTTCCCAGGGCAAAGAAATCAATTTAAAGCTAAAGTGCTGAATTCTCATTCTTCAGTTTGCATACTATTTATTCTAGCCCTCCTTTCTCTTATTCGTTTCCTCCGTACTTCCCTCCCCCAGGAAGGCATCACCTCCACTAGTGTTTTCGTGCTTGCCTTTCATAAACCAGTAAGAGGAGTAACGGTGAAGTGGCTTTGCTTTCGATCAGTACTGCCAGACACACCCATTTGAGAGGGGAAATGGATGGTTCTGACTCCGTACTGACTGTTGTGACATTTATAGGCAAAGACCAATCTCTGGCCACTTGTGATCACTTTTCTATTCAAGCACAAATATTTGGTTACGTCAGACTGCAATTCATTCATTTATTTTCACCACTCAGTTTTTAATATAATTAGGCTTTTAATTTACATTTAAGTCCCCCATTTTCTTGATTGGGGACAGTAATAGGATACCATATTATAGTGTTTTAAACCCATCTTTATCAAATTAGGGCAAAGATGATATTTAAACATGGATAAAATTTTCACTGACTGTGGGGGGAAACCAGACATAATGCTAACTCCGCTTTAACTTCGCTTTACATTTCTTATGTATGTTGCTGGGCTGTATTGGTGCCCTATGCAGCCCTGCTACATGCATAAGAAATGTTAAAGCGGAGTTAAAGTAGAGTTAATGTGGAATTAGTGTTATGTCTGTTTTCATCCTTTCACACTTAGGGCACAGTCCTCTACCCAATAGAGTCAACAGGAGCTGAAGGATTTACATCCTTGGAAACCTACAGCTTTGTTCATGCGGTGATTTCAAGTGGGTGGTATGTTCTGTATAGTAGCTAACACGTAGTATCTTACCCCTCACTACCGCTTTGTGGAGCATTCAGATGAGAGTGTTATTCTGGAGAGCCAGCCTGCTCATGAAACACCTCTGAAGGGCGAGACTGGTGTTTGTGGGATTTGGGGGGTGGAGGTGGATTTACTACCACAAGCATATGTCAGCTAATGCTACACGATAAATCTGTACCAAGTAGTCAATACCACACATTACCCATGGCCACCTAAAGCAGACTACCATGTAGTAGCTCCCCCTCCCTACCACACACATCACAAGTGAATGCTCACAGGCTTCTTATATAGTAGCTCTGAAGATGCTATGTACTAATGCTACTTCTTGCATCATATCTGAACAAGGCTCATATCCCTTTTAATTCCAGTGAGATGTAGGCACCTTAAGATTGGGGATCAATAAACTCTTTGGAAAGGTTTACTTATTTTGCCTTCTTCTCAGATTTCAATTTCAACTTTTAAAAAATAGCTAATTAACTTGGGAACTTCAGCTCTTGTGTTATGATGATGACTATGCTAGCACCTAGCAACCCCAAACAGTGAGAGGAGACAGGCAAATTTTAGCCCTGATCCTGAAAATTAATCAGGGCGATCTTGTGCCACAGAAAAGATTCACGTAAGTAGACAATTAATTTTCCCCTCTAAAAGGTCTACCACAGACTAAAGATCTAGCTAATGCATACTTATCCATGGCTAATAACAAATGATTTGAGGTGTGACATAAAGTCCTCTACAGACGCTGTGATCCTCAATGTACACCTTACACCAGTGGAGCCCTATTGACCTAAATGGGACTCCATTGGCACAAATGCATTTTGGGATCACAATCTGCAAAGCTAATGATACAATACTATACATGTTGTCAAGCTGTCCCCATTTACAGGAAACTGACATCAGAACCAGTTAATGTAGCTAGCACTAGGTGTGACTAATGCACCCAGAAATGTTTCAGTTATGAAGCATCTTTGCTTACTCTGTTTTGGTGAGTCTTTTGAGTGTAACCAGACATAACGCTATCATTGCTTTGGATAGCAAACACCAGGCAGGTTCTTATGGGTGTCTCTTTATGTTGTGGTATCCACAGGGCACATTGCTCCGTGATAGTACTGGTGACATTATTTTGAGGCAGAGCAGTTTGACCAAATAATGTTCAAGCTGCTCCATGTTTTTGTTACCACCTATGTGTATGCTGCCACCCTATGGACTCTGCATAAACAGGGGATAACAACTGCCCCCGGCAATATCCAGTTGAAATTGATAGAGGCAGGAGTCTGCACCAGTGAAAATAACAAAGGCTGGGAGCCAGGAGTGAAATTGACGAGCAATCCTAGGCACATCCATGAAGAGAGGAACAAGACTGACATGTCAAAATTCCTGTATCTCCATGGTAACCTGACTGACCAATACTGGGTGGCAGCACAGTAGTAGCAGTGAATAGGTGCAAAGTGTGGTGGTGTTGTTATTATTATGATTGTTAAGCATTTATATAGCACCAGCAATGTACCTGGCACTTACAACTGTAAGAAAGAGACACAATCCCTGCCCCAGTAGCCTTACAGTCCAAGAGAGACAAGGGGCGGGGGGCATCAGAGGAAGAGACAAGGATACATACATGAATTTGTGAGATCTTGGGTGCACGTGCTTGGCTTAGTTACAAAGGTGTAGTTACTCATTTAATGTTACACATGATACGATGATTCAGGATACGTTAGCAAGGTGATAGGGGGAAGGAGGAACCAGGGAAAGCTTGACAGAAGAGGTGGGCTTTGAGGAGGGATTTGACGATTTGGATGGAAGCAGCTGAGCGAATGTGTTCAGGGATGGAGTTCCAGACTTGGGGGCTGCCAGAAAAAAGGGGCGGATGCATTTTGAGGAACAGGGGAGCCGTGAGCAGGCAAGGGTGGTGGCGTAGGGGGAGCGGAGCTCCCAGACAGGAGTGTAGCAGGAAATGAGTGCTGAAAGATAGGGGGGAGCAAGGCCATGAAGAGCGTTGTAGGTACAAACCAGGAGTTTGTGCAGAATGTGTTCAGGAAGAGGGAGCCAGAGGAGAGAGGAGAAGAGGGGCTGTACGTGGTCAAAGCAGCAGGCAAGGTGGATGACCTTGGCAGTAGACGTAATGTGTTCCATGTTATCTGTGGGCCTGCTGAGGAGTTTCCAAGATATATTCCAGGCAACAACCCCTCCCCCCACCCTCAACCTATGTTCATGCCATGGCAATCTTCTGGGATTTTCTGAAAAAATGTAATGCTTACCCCCATGCTAGGCACCAGGAATGGTGGCAAGCATTCTATGTAGAGCTATTCTATGACTGTTCACAACCTGTTATATGTTTGCTATCCAATTACTCCTCGTGCACCCAGAACAATTGTGAGCACACAGTGAAGAGCCGGTTACATCTGGTAACGGTGGCTACAGACAAGGTGTAGTTAGGGAAGTAGTGGATGGGGCTTACCTGGAGCAGAGCCATGGAGGAACAGTGGTGGTGGTGGAGAATCCCGGGATTGGCAGCAGAGAGTCCCCAGGAGCATCAGCAATGACTGTTGATGAGATTATGCATACTTTTTGGATGCACATTGCCCTTTCTTACACATATAAAAAGTCTGAGGAAAGGGTCTATGTGGCCTCATGTCTTGCATACTCTTGCCAACAAGGTAAGATGAGGTAAGATGGAAGGGTTGGGTAGCATATTATACAATGGTACAAGCTGATTATACAAAAATATTTTTACTAAGAAACAAGCAAGAAAAAAAAAAGGTAATGTACACAACTGTCCAAGAAATCAGACTAAAAATGGAGACTTTTCCTATGGTGTCAAGTCATATCTAATTATGTCAGACTCTGGGTATTTTCAGACGTGACGAGGCCAATTGACCCCATCACGGAACCAATCTGTTGATCCCCCGCTGGGGTCACCGCGTCATGGCCCAACAGACGTGCCGGGGGCTCCCGGTGGGGAATTGGGGAGGAGGCGGGGCCGTGTGGCACAACGTGCGGCCGCATGGCCCCGCCGCCCCCACGCTCCCCTGCCGCCCGCCCTCTGGGGAGACGGGCAGGTGCCACGGCCAATGCGGCCGCAGCGCCCGACCGAATTGACCACAGGCCGGAATCCCTGCGGGGATTCCGGCCCGTGGCCACCGTCCAGATGTGACGGATCGGTTCATTGCGGCGGGGAATCGCCTTCACCCCGCGATCACTGCCGGCCCCGCTGGTTCAGCCGATTGCGTGGTGAATGTGATTCCCTGCCGCGATTGACTGTGGTGAACATCTGGGGGGAACATCTGTTCCCCCCATCAGACGTTATGCGGTCACAACCACCACAGGGAATTGACTGTGGTTGACTGTGATCTCGTAACGTCTGAAAATACCCTCTGACCTCTAACCCTCAGAATTGTAAATGTAGCCAAACTACCAGTAGCCCTTCAAAATAAGGAACACTTTAGTAACAGAGGAGGCCAAATGTCTTTCTTATATATCCTCCTTTCATCATCCACTTCCCTCCCACATTTGGGTTTATCACAATCCTGTTGCCAATCCCAGCAGTGATTAGCCTTCCCTAACCATTAGTTGGCAGTGCCTCCACGTTCCACATTCCTTAACCTCACTGTTTCTAGAATGACAAGAAAATTTAAGAGTATCAAGTTAACTCTAAAGGTGACCTGAATTTCTATTCTAAATGGAGAAAGGAGCCTCCAAAACAAGTCATAAACACTGTTGAATATATTAAACATCACAATACTTACAATGCAATGTTAGTGTTGTGGTAAATTCCGAATCCCTAGGAAGGGATGACTAATGTGAGAGTGTGTCAATATATGATCAAGTACTATAGCTTGGATTTAGTTGTGTTTGTTCAGTTCTTGATTTTGGGATAAATTTATAATGTATGTGCCTGACTCTGTAATCACAGTCAAGCCCCCTGCTCTCCCATTAGAACTCCAGAGGAGACAACAAGTAATTGTCTTCCTTGGAACCAGTATATCAGGTTTGGAACATCTTCCCTGAAAATGTGGTATTCAGGTTTGCCCCTGTCAACTGAAATGTATTTATTATTATTATTATTATTATTATTTTATTTTATTAATATTAATTTATTTATTAATTTGTAACCCCCTCCCTTCACAGCATCTACCTCAGGAAAAAGTGGTGTGGCAGCATTTCGTGTCAGGTGCTCCTTGGCCAGAGAAATTCCTGCATGGATGCTGTTAGGCAGCTTAATGGAAAACCCTGATGTCCTGGAGGTGGTTGCCTCCACCAAACAAACTCAGGACAATGCCAGCTGGCCACCAAGAACCTCAAGTTAAACTGCACTCACACCTTTGTGGCTGGGCTGGTCCATGCAGATTTTGACTCCAGGAATGAATCCGGAAGTCAAAACATGTGTGGGGTTCAACCAATGCAAAAGCCCGACCTCTCCCCCCACCCCACCAACCACGCACACGCACGCGGGATTGCCAGCAAACACCTGGAAAAGTGCAGAGCTTGATTTCCTTGCTGTGCTCTCTTCCAGGTGTTTCCTAGCAAAGCCATGTGGGAGGGCTTTTGCACCGACCAAACCCCTTGTATGTTTTGGTTTCGGGATTCGCTTCCAGAGCCAAAATCTGCCCGGGCTGACCCGGACACAAAGGTGTGAATGTGGTCTTAGTCTATACAAAAGAAACTTTGCTACCATAATCAGGGATCTGTGTTTACTGCATTATAGTAAAGTTCATTCACAAATAAAATAATTACAAAGTCATTCCCAGTTCAAGAGATGCGAACTAGCTTAACTGTGTTATTTGGGTGGAAGGTTAGGTTATTCTGGGGGAAACTGAAAATGGTGGAAGTACAAAGTCAGATGGGTAGCCAAGTGGGCTAGAACTAAGATGAAGATAGGCATATAATTTTGTCAACCAAGCTCTGAGGACGACCAGTTAGGGGATAAGTACCACAACCCCCGTAAAGGGTAAGCCCCTCAAACTATTGGGAACATCCCTTCCGTAACTGTAGGGATTGCCCTGACAGGGGACAAGTGCTGGCACCATAACTCCCGAGAAGGGTAAGCCACAAATCAGAAGTAGAAGCAGGTCACTAGTACCCTAACATGAGGCTGTGTGCCCAAACAATTATAAAATTCCAAATATCCATCAGAGTTTTATGTTGTCAAATCCATTGTGTAAATGTGTCTTGATAGAAGCTTTGTGTTTTGAAATATGTTATGCAAAACTAGTGTCTAAGTATGACATGATACATATTTTATGAACATATGGAGGAGCCATCAGACGATGCACGCAGATTGGATACATCCCTTCCGTAACTGTAGGGACTGCCCGGACAGGGGACAAGTGCTGGCACCATAACCCCCGAGAAGGGTAAGCCATAAATTAGAAGTAGAATCAGGTCACTAGTACCCTAACATGAGGCTGTGTGCCCAAACAATTATACAATTTGAAATATTCATTAGGTTTTGTCCTGGTAAATGTATTGTGTAAATGTGTTTTGATAGAAGCTTTGTGTTCTGAAATACGTTATACAAACTAGTGTCCAAGTATGACATGACACATTTTATGAACATATGAAGGAGGTACCAGACGATGTACGCAGATTGCGAGATATTATTTTGTGATAGTGTGTTTCTCCTGATTCCTCCAGTTTTACATGTTGGCCATGGTGAAAGCTAGAGCCTAATAAACAAATTTGATTTGCATTTTCCCCAGTGGCAATAGGGAAAATGGCAGTTAACACGGGTTCCTGATCATAATCCCATGCAGAAATATAACAAAAACATACAGGGTTTTTATTGCGCACTGCTTATATGAGGCCTGACCTCCTAGGCTAGAAATAAATCAAATCGGCTTGATGAATCTTGATAACGTACAGTAATAGAGTGGCTGGCTGTAGTCAGCAAACATGCTATAGCTAGAGAGTTGCAGCCCAGAAGGACTCACACCTGTGCCATTAAGAAGGCTGTAAGCCTCCTTAGTCAATTAGCTACCAGCACAGGTGAATCAGAGCTAGAGCCAATCCTTGGAGGAGGAGGAGGCGCATAAGAGGATAGCCCTGGCAATAGAGAGTTAAAGTGGAAGGTTGCGTGGCAACCCTCAGTGCATGTATGAGACTATAGGGCAGAGGCCACTTTCAGACCGTCCCCCCACACATATTTTGGCTGTAAGAGGGAATGTGCACACCAGGATATGTGTGGGATTCGACTGGTCTGAAAGCCCCGGGGAGGTGGGGCGGGGCGGAGGTCTGAAAGTGGCTTGAGTTACTGACTGCTCAACTGGCTTGTGAGTCAGCCCATCAGCCCTATCTCCATAGAGGCAGACCTGCTTACACTGAGAAAGCATCTACACCCCAGTGCAGAGGAGGCAGCTGATTCAGCTGGAAGGACAGTGTGGGATCTAGAGGTGGGGCTGTATTGGCACTAAGAATCACAGACAGCTAGAGGCATTAACTATTGTGTTAAGTCAGGAAGAACCCAGATCCCTGAGCCTGGCCAAAGACTGTGAATACTGCTTAGAGGCCTTGAAGGGTACAGAGACCTAACAGTTGCAAACGCAGTTCGAATGTTTGGGCCAAACTCGGCCTGTTCGGACGACCGAACCGAAGGGCCGAACAGTTTGGAAAAGTTTGGATGAGTTCGGGGGTGGGAAAAACGTGACTTTGGGTGGGAAAAATGTGTCTGGAAAGGGGAGGCAGCTGAGGAGCAGACTTCCTGGCACCAGGGGTGGAGACCAGGGGTGGTTTCAAGGCCAAATGATTCCGATACTGAAAAAATATTGATTTTGGTATCGGTATTGATAGCGCTATTTTCGGATGTTCGGCGGAGTTTGAGCGAACTGAACTCCACTGAACCAAACAACCGAACCTGAACTCGGGTTTCGAACCGAATGACCGAACATCCGAACCGCCTTCTGTTCGCACATCCCTACTTACAGACTGTGCATACTGTTTAGAGACCCTGCAAGGGTACAGAGGCCTTACTCCCTGAAGGGATTTATATTAAGCTGTTTATGTTTGGGGACCCACCTTATATGGGAGAAGCCCCTATCTGGAGGTTTTTAAGTGGTGGGCTAGAATGGGAATTGGAGGAGGCCTGATCTAAATTCATTGCTGGCCATATTTATTTATTTATTTATTTATTTATTTAATAGATTTTTATCCCGCCCCCTCCTGCAATGCAGCTCGGGGCGGCTAACAACAATAAAAACACTTAAAATCAATTAAAATACAAATATAAAATACATCAATAAAACAGGGCAAAATACAATAATAAATAAATACATAGGTGGGGGATTAAAAATCACCCCCCCCCCCCCTCCCTCCCAAAGGCCTGGGCAAACAGCCAGGTCTTACAGTTCCGCCGAAATGTCAAAAGGCTTGGGGCCAGGCGAGCTTCCTCCGGAAGGGAGTTCCACAGCCGCGGCCCTACCACCGAGAATGCTCGCTCCATCGTGGCCCCCCGCTTAACACGGGGGACCTCCAGGAGGGCACCCCCGGCAGACCGCAGGAGCCGTTCCGGGGCGCGAAGGGCGAGGCGGTCCCTAAGGTAAGAGGGGCCAAGGCCGTATAGGGCTTTATAGATCATCACTAGGACCTTGAACTTGGCCCGGCACACTATCGGCAGCCAGTGCAGCGCTCGGAGCACCGGTGTAATGTGCTCCCGGCGACCCGTCCCCGTAAGAAGACGAGCCGCCGCATTCTGCACCAGCTGCAGCCTCCGGGCCAAGAACAAGGGAAGCCCCACGTAGAGCGCGTTGCAGTAGTCGAGCCGCGAGGTGACGAAGGCATGGATGAGGGAGGCCAGGTCCGGGCCAGAGACATACGGACGCAGCCTACGTACCAGATAAAGCTGGCGGAAGGCAGCCTTAGCGACTGCCTCCACCTGCCGCTCCAGCCGCAGGTCTGCGTCCAATATGACCCCCAGACTCCGGACCTGCTGAGCTACAGGGGGGCAAACCCCCCCAACCAGGGGGGCCACCACCCCCTTCGCCCTCCCCACCACCATCACCTCCGTCTTATCTGGGTTGAGCTTCAGTCTGCTCCGCCGCATCCAATCCGCCACGGCCTCCAAACATTGGGATAGCACCGAGACAGCAGGGTCTGGGTCAGTAGAAAACGAGAGGTACAGCTGAGTATCATCAGCATACTGGTGACATCGCACCCCGAACCCTCTCACGACCTCCCCCAAGGGCTGCATATAGATGTTAAATAATAATGGAGACAAGATCGATCCCTGCGGAACGCCACACGGTAAGGCGCGGGGGCTCGATGTTTCCTCCCCCAACACCACCCGCTGGCTCCTCCCCGAGAGGAATGAACGGAACCATTCAAGAACAGTCCCGTCCAGACCCCCCCGGTCACGCAGTCGTCTCAACAGCAGCCCATGGTCCACGGTGTCAAAAGCGGCCGAGAGATCGAGCAGGATGAGAAATGTCGAACATCCCGCATCCATCTCCCGGCGGAGGTCGTCCACCAAGGCCACCAACGCCGTCTCGGTGCCATAGCCGGGGCGGAACCCAGATTGAAAAGGGTCAAGGAGCCCGATATTATCTAGATGACCCTGGAGCTGGAGCGCCACTGCCCGCTCAATAACCTTCCCTAAAAAGGGAAGGTTAGAGACAGGTCGGTAGCTGGCGAGCGCGTCTACGTCCAACGATGGTTTTTTCAGCAGGGGGCGCACCACAGCCTCTTTTAAGCAAGGCGACAACCTCCCCTGCCGAAGGGACGCATTCACCACCCTCGCCAGCACCGTCCCCAACGTCTCCCCGGAAGCTTTTATTAACCAGGACGGGCATGGATCTAGTTGACATATAGTATATGGGTGTGGTGTGGGAGAGCTGATTTCCTACCAGACCACTAGAGGTGTGCACCAGGGGCCCATGTCGGGTTTTGTTTTCATTTTTGTATTTAAATCTGTTGTTTTCGTTTTCATGAATATAATTTTTTTGTTTTTGCTTTTGTTTTCGTTTTCCTTTGGTTTAAATGAAAAACATTTTTGGCTGTAACTTTTTTATTTTCATTATATTTGCTGAGACATGGAGGGATTGTACCCGCAATAGAAGGCATTAAGTGTACCATATTCCAAAAAGATTGAATAAAGGAATCCAATTTTATAAGCAGTTGAATTATATTATTTTGCAAAAATCTTCATATTCATTCTTAGCTGTAACATCTTTGCCTCATATTTAATGTAGATGAAACTTGGCAAGTGTATACCGCTTCTCCTATTTACTATCTTTGCCAAATTTCAGAAGGATTGAATAAAGGGTCCTGGTAGTATAAGCAATTAACTTATAAATGAATGTCTGACTGTAACATCTTTGTAGTCCAACCAGTGTACATAAAATTTTGCAGGGCTGTATATCACACTTTCATGATCATCATCTCTGCCAAATATCCGAAAGATGTGATAAAGGGTCCCAATTTTATATGCCTGCACAGCATATGCAGAGAAGGAGCCTATGCCAGGTTTTTACACACACATTACTCCTGCATGTTTGCTGTTACATTCTGCATGTCTAAATCACTCACCCAGATTTTAAACATCCGGCTCTTTGAACTTCTGTGTAGAACTTTTCCAACAACTTTTATGTGTAAAAAGTTCTCCTGGTAAACTGCTTTGCTCCAGGAAGCTGTGGTCACTTGGTTTCCATGGCAGCCTGTCACGTCTACAACTGCGGCTACTTTAGGCTGCCTCAGGTCAGTGTTTGTGTGATGAATGCATCCAGGAACTGCCTCAGGTCAGTGTTTGTGTGAAGAAATGCATCCAGGAACTGCCTCAGGGCAGTGTGTGTGTGAAAAATGCATCCGGAACTTACTTGTGGACTTGTAAACACAGAAGATTGAAAAATCAGGTACTTTAAGTTGTGTGTAAAAATGCCCATTTCGGTATAAGATCGGCTTCTGATGCCAATTGGCCAGAAGAAATGTCAACCAAATATCCTCATTCTGTGCTGTGACCATCCCAACATCTCTCCCCCACTTGTTACTGGGAAGTCAGAAGTATCTGTTTAGGAAAGAGCCAATAAAGATTCTCTTATGCCCTGTGTCACGGTGCTGCAGGATGTGATTGTGATGATAATTGGCCAGCCTGGATGTGTAAACTATGTTTCCTGATTTCTGGGATGCTACCCCCAAAGTCCCAGTTATGTCCCTTCTATTCTCGCCTCAGGGCCACTCCCTATGTCTGTCTTGAAGCCACAGGGTGGGCAGATCTGTCTCTCTTTGTTTCAGGTCCTTCTCCCATCTCTCTGTCTTCAAACTCTCTAGCTGATCCCAATGCCTAGCAGAGACACCAGTTCAAAGTCCCATTTCTGAGGGGGCTACATTATTTATTTTATTTATTTATTTTATTTATTTAAATTTTTAACCCGCTCTTCCCATAAAGGCTCAGGGCCACTAACAACATATATAAAAACATACATTTCCATAAAAACAATCAAATACAAACCACTCCCAACCCTCCACCCACCCAACCATCCCACAGTCCCCCACAAAACCACCCAATACCACCTCCTTCTGTCCCATTCCAACCTCCCTCAAAACCCTACTCCAATGCACCCACCAAACCCCCTATCCCACTACCCCTGCCCGCCAAATGCCTTTACAAAGAGAAAGGTCTTACATTGCCTCCAGAAGATGCTCAGGCTCAGGTTCAAATAAACCTCATGGGAAAGAGCGTTCCATAGCAACAGGGCAGCAACTAAGAACACCCCCCTGGAAGCCCTCATCCTACGAACAAGACTAACTGATGGTATCCAAAGGGAGGCGTTCCCGGCCAATTACAAGGGCCACAGTGGGGCATGGAAGGATAGGCGGTCTCTCAGATATGTGGGGCCCAGAGCATTTAGGGCTTTAAAGGTCAAAAACAACACCTTTAATTGTGCCCAGAAAGCTATAGGAGGCCAGTGCAGACTATGGAGCACCAGTGTTTGTGCTCATGGTGCCTCACCCCAGAAAGGAGGTGAGCTGCTGCATTTTGAACCAGCTGGAGCTTCCAAACAGTCATCAATGACAGCCCCACATAGAGCACAATGCAGTAATCTAGCCTCTAGGTGATGAAAGCAGGGATGACAGTGCCCAGATCTGAGTCAGGAAGAGACAGTTGCAGCCTCCTCACTCACCAGATGAAGTTGGTGAAAAGCACTTCTGGCCACTGCTGCAACCTGACAATCCAGGCGCAGTAAGGGCCCAGAAGCACTCCAAAGCTGCAAACTTGATCGACCAGAGTGGGCCAGACCACATCAATAAGAAGAGTCCCAATCCCCTCTAGGTCACAAGATCAGCCAACCAACATCACCTTCAGTCTTGTCTAGATTCAGTTTCAATTGGCTCACCCTTATCCAGTCCCCAACAGCAGCCAGGCAATGGGTGAACACCGAGACTGCAGGGCTTGGATCAGACAAAAAGGAGAGGTAGAGCTGGGTGTCATCAGCATACTGATGGAACTTCACCCCAAACCTATGAATGAGCCTAATATAGACAGAATGGGACCCTGCGGGACCCCACAGGAGAGGTCCCAAGAAGGTGACGACCAATTGCCCATCACCACTCTCTGGGATCTCTCTGACAGGAAAAAGCAGAACCACTTGAGCGGTCCCACGCACCCCCGCCTGGTCCTGCAGTCATGTCAACAACACCTCATGATCAATAGTATTAAAGGCTACTTTAAGCTCTAACAGGCTCAACAGGGCAGAATTCCCCTTGTCTATCTCCAGATGCAGGTCATCGATCAAGGCCACAAGCACGGTCTCTGCGCCATACCCCGTGTGGATGGGTCCAGGAATCTGATGATATCGAGATGAGTTTGGAGCTGTTGGGTAACCAACCATTCAATAACCTTCCCTAAAAAGGGAAGGTTAGGGACCAGTCAATAGTCGGCCAGGGAGTCAACATACAAAGATTATTATTATTAGTATTATTTTATACCCCCCCCCTTTCCAAAAAGCTGAGTGGCTTACAACAACATTAATAATAAGTACAAATTGATCAAGTTAACCACACTCAATCCATATCTCCCTCCCTACCCACAATACAGAGCAACTAAGCAATAAATCACGACCACGCCCCTGCTCATTCCATGCACTCCCACACCTGTGTCACTTACTCAAGGGAGTCCTCACCTACCAACAAACAATTTCATTTAGGGTATTTTCAGACGTTACGGGTGGCCGGTTCACCACAGTGAACCACCAGGGGGGGTGAACAGCGCAACCACGGCCGGGGGTGGGAAAATGACCCAAACAGACGTGCCGGGAACGGGACCACGGGCCGGAACCGGGCCGCACCA
>QEPC01015552.1:2070836-2109061 GCA_003113815.1 Sphenodon punctatus
GTGGGGGTTCGTTTGACCACGCTTCCCGGGACCTTCCCCCGGCTAGCCCGGGAAGCGTGGTTGAAACCGACCCCATGTGGGTATTGAGCGTGATGAACATCTGGCGCGCGCCGTTCAGACGTTCAGGGCCCTTTGGCCCCACGGGGGGGTTGAGCGTGGTTCAGTGTGGTTGAGCATGATCTCGTAACATCTGAAATCACCCATAGTTGGACATTCAGTTTTATTTCTGAAACATTCACACAAACAGAGCATGGAAGCCCCCTTCACACAACATTCCCCTTGCTACAGGGAAGTTATAGGCTGAGCTCTGTTAGCTGAGCTCCACTTATAAGGGTGGGGGCACTCTTAGAAACTGAACTGAACTTTGAATGAGCCCTTAGAAACTGAACCTTAGAAACCTCCCGGTGCTGATGTATGCGGATGATATAGTCCTCTTATCGCAGACGCAGAGAGGTCTACGTGAGCTGTTAGGGACCCTGATGGACTACTGTGAGGTGAATGATTTGGAACTCAACCTCCAGAAGTCCCAAATTATGGTCATGGGCAAGAAAAGAACCCCTAAGCGTAGTTGGTGCATCAGAGGAAAGGAATTCCAACAAGTCTCCTCATATGTTTATCTGGGGATTTCCATCTCAGACAGTGGGTCTTGGGCGAGACATAGTTAGTTACTTTCCTTAAAGGCAAGGAAGGCATGCAAGGGGATTCTTAAGTTGGCCTCCAGCTCACCTGGAATAACTGTGTCCTCAGTTCTGGATGTCTATCGGGCCAAGGTACAGTCAACTCTTACCTACGGGTCGGAGATTACTCTATTAATGGATGTTCAGGCATTGGAGACGGTGCAGAATGTTTTTCTGAGGAAGGTGCTGAGGGTACCCCAGAGTATCCCTGCCCCCGTGATCAGACCTGAGACAGGGATTTTGTCAATAGACTATCTTACGAGGCAACGGGCGTTGGGGTACTGGCTCAAGTTAATCAATCAGACAGAGCCCTCTTTACCAGTGCTTTGTCTGGAGGAGGAACTAGATTATTCAGGGGCATGTTCTTATCCTTGGATTTCTCTAGTTCTTATCCATCTTACGAGAGCAGGCCTTTCTATCCCCTGTATTGGGGGAAAAAGTTTAGCTTTGCAAAAGTATCTGGTGAAGCAAAGACTGCTTGACATTTTCAAGCAGGAAGACATAGCTGCGCTTTCGTCCTGGAAAGCAGCCCCTCAGTTATGCCTCTACAAACAGTGGCACAGAGCCGAGCCTTATTTAGATATCCTAAAGGATGGCACACTTCTGAGGGCTTTTACATGCCTCCGTTTTCAGCTTCTCCCCACTGCTGTGGTGGAAGGCCGTTATACTGGTGTACCATACGATTCACGGCTCTGTCCCTGTACTAATTCAGTGGTGGAGGATTTTGAACATTTTGTACTCTGTTGCCCTTTATAAGATCTTCTCAGGTGGACTTGGCTAACCCCATTCTGGGGAGAGCGAAGTCTTACGAACAGGGAAAAGCTGATAGAGATACTGTTATCTCAGGAGGCAACATATATACAGGCTGTTGCATTTTTGCTTTGTTAGCATCTAGAATCCGAAGTGCAATCAAAGGACCTTGACATTATTACCATTATGTGCATCGAATTCTGCCAACCTCACTGCAGAACCTTCTGTTTGTATGTCTAGGCCCTTTTTATTGTTATGGAATTTTTATTAGGTTTGCTTGTGGGTCAGACGGACTGCTGTGCAGAAGTTTTGGTTCTTGTTTTTTAAATTTGTGTATGTATTTGTACTTCCTTTGTTGTTGTTTTTGACTATGGCGAAAGCTACTGTTTTTAATAAATTGAAAATTGAACTGAACCTTGAAACTCCTTTTCTTCTTGTCTAACTAGGGCACCCCTCAGAGTTACATTTATTTATACCACTGTAATTGCAACCTAAAAGGCAGACCGTTGTGATTGAAACATGCTCTCTTTTTAGTTTGTCTCTTTTGTAAAGAATAATCATTCTTACTTAGTTGTCCCTGCCATTCCGTTCTTTCTACTGGCTTATTTTGGCGACGCTGATCTCTCAGCTATGGACAGATATTTCACGTCAACTGGCTTGTTTAACTTTCATCTTTACCAAGTTTGCAGTTTGGGGGAAAGTGCTGCTTGCTTGGGAGGTGATGAAATTTGTGGAAGGTACTGAAAACGAATAGCTACTATAATACAAAGAGTGCCCTACAGATTTCAGAGAGCTTGTAATGTTAATGCAATCATATGAAGTAGGGGTATATAAATAGATATTACTGTTAGAGAGCTATCATCACTCATGCCAACGAAAGTTCCATTGCAATATATTTTCCCTGTCACTGAGAAATGGCAAAGAACTAATATTTGTTTATATCAAGACAGTCTTATGCCAACACATTTGAGTCCAATGATTGGCCAATGGGTCTATTTTACTCATTCTTTTGAAGTTTGGGTGTATTTTTATTTGTCATTTCATTTGTTTGCTCCTTTCCCCCCCTCCCCTTTTATGTTTTTGGTAGCCAAACATAGATCAGAATGGTAGAAGCTTGTTTGGTAAAAAAAGAAAAGAAAAAAAAGAAGACATTGCTGTGATACCCTCCCTTCATAAAAGGGCATGCATTGTGGCTATTTCCTGCATTATCACTCTTATAGCTGCTGTACTCAAAGAAGGTACATGTAAGAACACTAAGGGCTGAAATCTGCTCTCAGAAGTGTACAGGAAAAATCAATAAGCAGAGGCATGATATATGTGTTGGAAAAACTAACAGCAGACTCCATTCCATGTTGTTCCAGCAGGCTATCCACCAAAACAGAAATTAAGTTTGACACTTGCAAGACTTGTTATAAAACCATGAGAACCCCCTTTTTCTTTCTTTCTTTCTTGTGTGTGTGTGTGTGTGGGGGGGGGCAGTTTTAAGTCTTCTTGCTTTGAGGGGGGGGGGCGGTATCTGAAAATGGGTGCCCTAAAAATTCAGAAGATAAAAGATAAATGACAACCTCAAATAGATTATTGTTTTGAAATCTCATGGTTTTAACCCCATATTGCAATTCTGGGGACTTGATGAACGATTTTGAATATTTAGGGTTGACAACTCTGCAAGTTCTATTTTCAAAGGTGACTTGGGCTCATTCACAGAACACTCTCTTAGTGTAGATTGTTACAAAACATCACATTTTTATTGTTGTGTGAAATCCTTACAACTTCATGTGCTGTTTGATGATCGCTGTTCATTGCCACGCAATGCAAGGGGTGGGCCACTGGAATGCTGGGAAATCAGCCATGTGAATTATTTGGTGTTACCAGATGTAACACTAGCTACTTATTCAGCTTTAAACACCTAGTTGGTCATTATGTCTGTGCAAATATAGGGCATTTTTACACGAGACAGTCCCACTCATGCCCATGCAGATTCACTGTGCGCATGAGTGGGTGTCACCTGTGTGCATGCCGCGGCCAGTGAGTGGGGGTGTATGCGTGCTCCCGCGACCCACGCATCCCCACTCACCCCCCACGCATCCCCACTCATGGAGGAATCAGCGAAAATGGGCTCCAAGTGGGGATGCGTGGGGGATTGGTGTGTGACCGTGTGCACTCCCGCCCACCCCCCCGCTGCGGGGCACACTGGTTCCCCCTCCCCTGCACCATGGCTCGTATAAAAATGGCCATAGCCACTGTAGTGTCTAGGGAGGTGAACTGTCCTGCTACCACTGAAAGGACCATGGTGACATGGATTTTCATGAAAGCCTATCTATTTCCTTCACATTTTCATTATGTTTCTGGTGAGAAGGGGTGCCAGGTCGGAAGAGCAACAAACAAATGAGAGGAGGGACTGACTGAAGGAGGTGGGTGGGGAGGGAGCATGCTATCACAGTTGCATTCTCCTTGGAATAAATCTTTGCCAACAAAAATCAATGTAGTTTTCCAGTCCTTTGCCAGCCTGGAGCCAATTTTTTTGCAGCCTGGTACACCAAGAGATATCATCTCTCTCCTGCATACCTTGCGCTCAGGGCCAGCCTTACCTCAGGGCCCCTCTTTTCACCAGGGCCAGGTGTGGAAACCCCAATCCCTCCCAGCAGGTTCCCAAACTTGACCTCTCTTAGGGTCACATAGAGGGTGCCCCAAAGGGAGTGCAGCTCTGGGAAAGGGCCACCAGGGGTCCCACATTTTATCTTTGCCCTGAGCCCTGAAAATTCTAAGGCCGGCCCTGCTTGTGCCAAGGGATAGCATCCAGAAAACAGCTGGTGGGGGGAGACTATTGGGTAGCTGGAAGCAAACATGGAGCCGCATATATTTCTGTTAATGCAGCTATGCAGGTAGGGTGATGTAACTGAACTCAACACAGTCATATATTGGGTTTGTCCATGTCTATTGTTATGTCTGCTAACACCCATTACTATAAGACAAGGCAAACACAGGTTAAGGAATAAGCTGTAGGTGTGCAAAGGCAAAGGGTGTTGTGTGATTGAACTGTTAGACCCTGGGCCCTCAGTGCCGCAAAGGCACCTTTGAAAATGAGACTGCGGTTTCTTACTCAAGTGCTTTTGAAAATATGATTCAAAACCACATGGACCCTAAAAATGTATCAATGGTAAAAATATGGTTGTGAGGTTCTATACTAGCCATCTTTGTGTCATATTGTAATCAAACATTTTTGTTGTTCTTTTTGTAACTACGAGCCTCACAAACTCAGCCTGGCTTCTGGAAGTCAAGCTGGGTTCTTTCCATCTCATGCATCATCCCGGGTAATAGAAATTCTGTAGGCCAAACCATTCCCTCAGCTACACCTGCGTAAATCTATTGACTGCAGCTTATGGCTCCAGTGGCACCTGTGCAAATCTGCCGATGGCAATGGAATTCCACCGGTGTCACTGAAGGCATCATTTGGCCCGCCAAATATTTATTGCTGGGAGTGAGGCATGAGATGGAAGGAATCCAGTTATGACTGTCAGAGCTCAGGCTGAGTTTGTGCAGCTGGCAGTTTAGACATTTATTTGCAAATTGAGCTCATTGGCTATGGAAATAAGTGAAATAATTACCATGGAGCCCCAGCATGCCATTTTTACCAAGTCATTTGGTGTGTGGAGGCTGCACTTCAGTGGGGGTGTACCTTTTATTGAAAGTGGCTAAAAACTACTCACAAAACTGAAGGAAATCCCATAAAAGATCACAGCATAATTATTTGACATTATGAATTATATTATTTCTTTTGTTTTTTTATTAATCACATGCAATTCAATCAAATCAGAAGTTTTACCACCAATAGCTGAAACATCTGATGCTGTCTGATGTATACCTATTAGATCTACCAGTGGCTTATGACACTGTTGATCCCGAGGTATTGTTGACTCGACTGCTGGACCTGGCAGGGGTGCACGGGACCACTCTGGAGTGGTTTCACTCCTTCCTGTCAGGGACGTCTCAGCAGGTGCTGATGGGCGATTACACGTCGTCTTGTGTTCTCCCCGGTTGGGTCCCACAGGGCTCCATCTTGTCCTGCCTTTTGTTCAACGTGTATAAGAAGCCGCTGGATGAGATCATTCAGAGGTTTGGAGTGAAGTGTAATCAGCAGGGTTCCTAGTTTTCCGTGACAGAAAATTGGAAATTCTCTTATTAAAGAAAAAATACATTCTCTGATTTAAAAAACTCCAAGTCTCTGTTTTTCTGTGATTAAATGTAATACTTGTGGACTTTCTCTTACCACAGCATACATAGGTATGAATTGTAATGTTTTCATTTTTAAGCAATTTTGCAACTACCTGTACCACCAACAGTAAAAAATAAAGAAAAAGAAATTGTGGTCTGTCGCACCCCTCCAAATGCATAGCCCCTCCCCCATAGTACATGCCATTATAGATTATTAATTATTATTATTATTATTATTATTATATTTGATTTCTTGGCTGCCCCCTCCCGCTATAACAGTTTTGGGCAGTTCACAACATATTAAAACTATATAAAAATACATATAAACATAAATAACTCAATAAATAAATAAACAAAATACAAATAACAATATAAAAACAGCAATACAAAATAAAATAGGTTGTTTCCCATCCAGTGCCCTGCGACCCACTCTGCCAACCAGAAAGGGGGACCATATAGAGGCTAGCACTTGGGGAAGCTGCTTTGGGCCTATCTCCTGTCTCCATTTCCCATGGTCCAGAAGACCTGAATGCCCCAGTTCATAGTGCCCCTGCCCCACCAACCCACTGAAGGTCTGTGGCACCCTTCCAAATCCAGAGCCCCTGCCCCCCCCCCACAGCACATGCCTTCAGGTTGCTCCCCCTCATATGTCTACGCTGCGTCCTCGCTGCCCCGCACTTGCTGTGTCCTCCTCCCAAATCTGTGAGTTTTGCCATTTTCTGTTAAATTCTCTGGAAAAAGGCAAAATCTCTGTTTTTCTCTGGTTTTCCATTGCAAAGAGAAAAATAGGAACCCTGACCCTACCTCTCTTTTTCATCCAACCCAGGTCCTGCAATCTCTGGCACTTTGGGTGAAATTTGGACTCATTGTACTCCCTATGCAAGGGATCATACCTGCACAATTTCAGACAGATTGAACAAAGGGTCCTGATTTCATATGTAATTTAATCATTTCATAGCTTGTGCACCCATTCTTTGTTCTCAATCTGTGATATGTCGATCCCCTCACCCATGGGAACATTATTGCCAAATTTGAGAAAGATTGGATAAAGGGGTTCCAATTTTATAAGCAATGTCGGTTTTGTGGTTTTTACAAAATTTGCAAATTTCCTTAAATCACTTGCAGATGTTGCCTCTGTTTAAACCATAGGGATTTTACGAGATGCAGGATCTGCTTTGTGGAGCATTTGTAGAGAGGGTGATGAAGTCAGGAGAAGGTGGGAAGAGCAGAGAAGAAGCAAATGCTAGAGGTACTGGCACAGGCTTCAGTCACTGGTACCCCACGGTCTGTGGGGGCCTACATGGGGGAGAGTAGGTTCAGAGTTCTGCTTTTTTGAGCACTTGCAGTGAGACTGAAGACTGCAGCACACACAATGACACACAGAGCACAGAGCCAGCCTAAGAGCCACACAAGATCTAGCCATGGTGGGGACTGTGCAGCTTGGTAGAAGCTTATATTTGCTCCCCAGTGCCCACTCAAAAGCCTCCCTGATTGCAGCAAATGGGTACAGGCAAGATGGAAGCCTGGGCAGCATCTCCAGAGAAAGAGCCTATACTATGGATTCTCTTATGTTTGTCACAGTGGTACCTGATGGTTTTGTGATGTCAGCTGATGAGCAGAAATATCAATCATGTATCTGCATTCTGTGCTGTTCCCACCCCAACCCCGCTGCTTGTTACTGGAAGGTAGGGATGGGCGAACAGAACCAAGTTCGGAAATTTGGTTCGGTTCAGTTCGGAAATTCGGTTCGGTTTGGAAGTTCGGTTTAGTCGACCGAACTATTTGAACTTCCGAACAAAGTTCAGAAATTCAAACCCCATTGAAATGGAATATTATCTTTTAGGGATGGGCGAACAGAGCTGAGTTCGGAAATTCGGTTCGGTTCGAAAATTGAGTTCGGTTCGGAAGTTTGATTCGGTCGACCGAACTGGTCGAGTTCAGTCCAAACTCCAAACTTCCAAACTGCGTTCGCCCATCCCTACTGGGAGGTTGGAAACCTCTGCTTAGGAAAGCGCCAATAAGAGATTCTCTTATGTCTTTGTCCACTGTCATACAGGGTGTGTTTGGGATGCCAGTTAGCCTGGATGTGTCAATCATGTCTCTTGATTTCTGGGATGCTTCTCCTCCCCTATGACTTGCTGCCTGAAGTCCTGGTTATGTCCTGAAATTTTAATTTTTGTCCCAAATTTTTCAGGACTTGTATTCATGTGTCTTCTGTTAAAATCACAAAAGTTCAATTGCTTATAAAATTGGGACCTTTTATCCAATCATTTGGATTGAATTATTTGGCAAGGATGATCCCTTGGGTGAGGGGTACAATGGGTCCAAATTTAATCCATATTGGATGGAAAACAATGACGTTACCACTGGAAATGTGTGCACAAACCACAAAATATACATTGCTTATAAAATTGGGACCTTTTATCCAATATTTGTAAAACATGACAGGAATGATCCCTTTTGTGAGCGGTATAATCGTTCAAAATTTCATCCAGATTGGACAAGTAGAAAAGAATTTACAGCCAGACATACATCACAAACCATGATGCTTATAAAATTGGGACCTATTATGCACTCTCTGAAGTTTGGCAGGGATGTTTCCTTGGGTGAGGGGTACAAGCTATCCAAATTCCATTCAACATGTATGGAAAACAATTAAGTTAAATCCTAAGCTGTATGTCCCCAAAGTTTTATTTTTTTAATTCCGAAATTTCATTTTTATTCAAATATTTTGGAATTATTTTTTTGTTTTTGTTATTGCAATGATGATAAAATGGGATTTTCATCATCGTTATCAAAAATCCCATTTTATCATCATTCTTTATGCTTTTCCAGCTTGGGGCATGGCTTACATGGATAAGTTGGAAGTAGTCCAAAACGCCTTCTTGTGTTCAATTTTTGGAGTTCCCAGAGGTACCCCGCAGGTGATTCTAAGGGCCGAATCTTGCAGTCATATGCTTAGACAGACTGCTTTGCATCAAGTACTTAAATACTGGATAAGGACTTTTCTGTTCCCACTGCAGGACCAATCATTGCTCTCCTTGGTGGTGACCCATGGATTGGTAAGTGGTTGGGACGCAGCGGTCAAACTGGAAGTACGAAAGTTGGGGTTCTCCCATGAGTACCTATGGAGTGTAGGTCCTAAATCAGCAGAGATTCTCCTCATGAGGAGATTGGCGGACCAGGAACTGCAATTGGAGGAATCCCTTTTATGCGCACAAAGAGTGGCTCCTGATTATTTCCCCCCAGACCCCTCTCGTGCTAAAGACTGTTATTTATTAACTTGGCTTCATGCCTCTGAAAGGCGGGCGTTCACGATGTGATTCCTTTTCTACGGTTATCTTGGAGGGTCGGTATACAGGGACCCCAAGGGAGAATCGGTACTGCCTCTTGTATGTGCCCTGTGAACCGGACTCCCTCATGCATGTCTTTTTTCAGTGCCCTGTTTTGGCGGACTTGAGGGAGAAACTGTGGGATACTCTACGCCCTTTCTTTAGTCCAGATCACCTCAGGGGCTCCCTGTGGACTCTCCTTAGTCCTTTGGACTCCTATGTAACGAGGTCAGTAGCTCAATTTGGAATAGCTGTAATCCGAAGACGGAAAAATCTCCTTGTTTGCTAAAGACTGTTCAGATTTGCTCGCCTTAAGTGGACTACTCCATTAGGGGTGGAACAAATGTGATTGAGGCCAGACGGCAATGTTCCTGGCTCAGGTCATGGGTTGATTCTGTCTGTGGTTATTTTTATATTATTTAGGAAGTTTTATGTCTGTTGTAATTTGTATTTTATTTTTTGTATACATTGCCCTAGGGACTCTAGGGCTTTGAGATTGTAATAGCTTTGGCTTTGCAATAAAGTTTGATGATGATGATGATGATGATTATCGTTATCATAAAAACAAAAATGAATTATACACCCCTACTATTCGGCTAGGGGAGGCAGAAATTGTGGGGGATAGGGGTGAGTTGGGGAGATGGAGAGAGGGGTTGAGGGGATTGTGTAGGCTTGTATGTTTTTGTATTTATGGTTATGTTTTTATACTTGGAATTCTTATTTTAATATTGTAAGCTGCCCTTAGCCGTGTTTGGTGGGAAGGGTGGGGTAAATAATAATAATAATAATAATAATAACAACCTCGAAGCCAACAAAGACTATATGTCTGTTGGGTTAACTGTTCTGCTGTGTTTAGTGTAACAACTTAAATCATTACACAGAATTACAGAACATGCAGAATTTACATGAGAACACAATGTCAGCAATGATATCTAAAGCAGTTCAGTAGATCCCTTAGGATGTTACTCTTGTAATTTGCACCAAATCTAGGCCATCTCTGGTTAGAGGTAGTTTGGCTAATACAAATAATTTAATATTGTAAAAAGCTTTAGGGTACATGGGTTTCCCTGGGTAGTATTTCTCTGGATCATATATATGTGCTAATTAAACTGCTTAGCTGACTACTGTTTATACCTTATATGTGGCTTGATGCTTCACAGTCAAAACAATTGTTATTGATTATTATTATGTGTATACACATAGTGACAGCAGTATATCTGGTACTGAATAACTATTGGAGATAGATCCCTGCCCCAAGAGGTTTACAATCCAGAATGGGAAAGGAAGTGGAAACGAGGGAGAGTAGAACATAGGGAGCATCAGAGATACATTCATGAAGTTGAGAAATCACAGTTGTACATGCCTAGCTTAGTTACACTGCAGAAGGAGAATCCAAATGCTAGAACAGTAGTGGGAGCATCAGTGAGCGGGCTATGGAAGTGGGAAGCTAGCAAAAGACTGCTAGAAGAGTAAGGTTTTTAGGAGGAATTCAATCAAATCTATAAGAAGCTATTTTGAGTTTGGATAGATTGAAGAAGACATATGGTAGAAACACATATCCATCAAGACCTGACATAGATAGGTAGGAGCTTTCTGACAGTATTTACCAGAATGAAGGAAAGAGTACTTTACCTTTAACCCCCTATAACTTCTAGCAAAGAGCAGTAGAGAGTACAAATTGTGTATCTCTCCCTTTTGAATTATAAATGTAAAGCTCCTTACGATAAATACAAGGAGAATATACCCCACTCCTGCTCCACTGCAGCCCCGAGTGGCCCATCTGTCTAAAGATGAGCCACCTGATGCGCAGGAAGAGGAGAGGCAGAACCCTGCCGGCAGTGCTCCGGAACATCCTGGAATGCCACTGGCAGAGCAGGCCAGCCAAACCCCAGGGCACAGGACAGAGGCGGAGCTGCTCAGCAGATGGCTGCTGCAGCTCCACTCTTGGCTGGGGGTTGCCTCAAGGAACACCATAGAGTTGTGGATGGCAGCCTAGAGCATTGGGCAATTTGCCCACAACTCTATGGTGTGGGGGAGGGGAGTGTCCTATGGGCAAACTGCAGGACACCGCAGCTGTTGGGTTTACCTAACCCAGCATGGGCTGCAAGTGGGCAGATGTGGGGTACACCCCTGATCAGGTCCAGGGTGGTCACTCCAGCCCTGTGTCCATCTGAAACCACCCAAAGAAGAAGCTATTGGGAAGTAAACAACAGAAAAGGCTATGGTGGCAGAATGAAAGCTTTAAATTGTTTTGTAATGACTAGCGGAGATACTAATAAGCCAAAGCTTATTGAAGTGAATGACAGTCTTTCCACTGGCCTCATTGGGTGTAAACAGATGGATGGCAGCTTTAGGGGCAGCAGCAGCCTGTTTCACCCCCGGGCTGTCCAGTCTGTTGAAGGCAGCCTTCCAGAAGTTGAACTGGAGCAGCTGCACTTGCAACACTCCGGAGCATCCTGGAGTCCTGCCAGTGGAGCGGGCTGGCCAAACCTGAGCTGCTGTCCGTCTGCTTGGCAGACAGCTGGCCATTGCCCCGGTAACATCATAGAGTTGCGGGTGCCAGCCTAGAGTGTTGGCCAATTGCCCACAACTCTATAGTATGTGTGTGGGGGGGGGGAAGGGGAGCGGGACACAGTGCGGTCACTGCCCACTTCCCAGGGGAACCATGCTGGGTCCATCTAAAGTGGGGTGGGAAGTGGGCAGACGTGGGCATGCACCCCTGGAGCAGCTCCTGTGCCGGGCTGCCTCTGCATCAGTCTAAAAACACCCAGTGAGTCTGGGGATCACACCGAATGCATCTTCCAAGCCCGGCAAAGGTGCCTTGTAGTCCAGTGCTGCTCACTATTAGGCAGTGCTGGTTGACAGAGCAGAGGGTGTGTTCCTTGCATTTCTGCAACCTCTTCCCCAAGACTCGTAAGTTCTATGCTGGCAGAAACTGGGTGGATCAAACCTTATGGTTGTCAAATATCAATTTTTGAAAGCAACATCTCTTAATTTGGAGCCCCACAGCTCCATATAACATAATGAATGCCCCTTCTTTCCAGGAGCACTCTGTTCACTGTGTTTTTCCTCATTGCCATCAACATGGGTTCCTGCTTATTTCAGAGCCTCACTGCTCCTTAGAACATCATGGACATCTTTTATTTCAGAACCCCACAGCTCCATGCTGTCCTTTTGGAACTTTGATCTGGCAACTGTAATCAAATCCAACATCTGAGCAGTTTAAATGAAAATCACATCTTCACTGATGAATAAAACAGTATTAAAACCTTCCAACTGGTTATATAGTTTAAAGGAAAGATTAAGTAAACAGATGTTGAAATAAATAAATGACTTGATTTTTTAAAGTCTGTACACCTTTGATTCTTCTCAAGTGTTGCTATAGTTTACTCTGTGAAATGAGGAACATAAAAACCCCTATTAGAAATAAATCAGTGACTCAGGAACAACAACCCTGAAATAATCAAACTAGGTACATCATCTAGGTCCAAATCCTGTTTGTCTTACTCAGGCAAAAAGACTCACTGATTCTGCAAGGACTAAACTTTCAGTCAACTGAGCATGATATGGTACTTTTGAAAGGAAAACATTTTAGTAAAGTAAATCATTTTTAGTTTTTGATACTTTATTATGAATAACTGTACAAATGTTTTGTGAATATGAAAAGTACTTTGAGTGATCTTTCAGCTATCAGAAGAATATCCAAAAATAATAAACTCACAACCACCAAACACAAACAACTATAAAGGAATATCAAACAACCTAAACTAACCTTTATTTTGGAATAAGAGAAAATAAAGTTTTCTTAATTGTATTTATTTGAACATGGACATGGAACACTTTATGTATGGAAACCCAAACCAAACCATACAAAACATTTTGTGTAGCACGCCAATGCATATTTACAGTATTGCTTTAGCTAAGAGAATTCCTCTTTCCCCTCCACAAATTTTAAATTCAAGTAAAGGTCTGTTGCCACCAGCATAGTCAATAGCGCAAAAGAGTCATTTGATTTGAGATTTTTCTGATGCTGTATCATGTACTGATGAAAACACTGTAACATGACTAACTTCATCAGATCAGGAATTTCATTTTTACCACTTTGTGTTGAAGCGTACAGTAAGCATTAAAAACTAATTGTCTTGTGTCAGCACAGAATGGATTCAGCTCTTGCCTACAAGACATGGTTACTAATGATTATTTTTTTTACATCAGCTGAGACTCAATCTTACTTTCAGTTTGTCTGCATAAGGAATTGTAAGTCACTCAAAATAACAAACAATGTGTTTATTCAAGCTTGTAATGTTCTGTTTGACAAAGCATACAGTCAATAGCGTATCAAATCTGAAACAATCACGATTAACACTACTTGGTGCATATATATTACTTCAAGGTGCCTTACAAACATTAACCAACAGCCCCATGGTTTAGGTAACTATTGTCATCACTCTACAGATAGGGAGGTTGTTAGAACTTCTGGACAATTGTTTCCCTGCACTAAGAAACATTTAGTACAAAAGAGAGGAAGGTGTCATCAGGGATCTCCCTTCTGCTCTCTCCCCTGCCCACTCTGAAAATTCCCTACCGGCACTCAGTCTGCTTGCAAAGTGGCTGCCAGAGTGCAGGCCTGCAATCAACTGAGTCCCCTTGCCTCATGGTAGCTAATGTACTATATGTCAGCTCTGACTGTATATACAACACTGTATAAATAAGGACTGCTCTCCCATCTCCTTATTTACCATTGCATCACACTTTCTCCTTCTTCTGACACATCACAAATAGTGTGATACAGGCAGCTGATTTAATAAGCAATCCAGGCTTTTCATCATTTTTTCTCCTCCGAAGAGAATTCTCAGCCTGGCAGACACTTCCCATTTGGTGCAAGGGGACCAGGACAGGCAGCACCTCCCCAAACCACCCCGGGGCAAACCACAGCAGCCACCACTCCTTAGGTTGGTGGGGTGGGTTGTTCACACAAGCAGCCCTCAACCCTTAACCTGGGCATGGGGGCTTCTGGCACAGATCCCTGCATGCCCCAAGGTGGCCAAGGAACTGTCCACACAGGACAGAACTACTTGGCCAATGCTTCTCAACAGAATTAGACCTGGGAAGAGCTGCCAACAAACAGCTCATGGGGTGGCCCAGGAGCACACACCCCCATCAGCTCTCTGGCAGCATGCACCAAACAGCTCATGCGGGCATGATCAGTGCGCCCACCCCAGCCACCTAACAGCTGATCGGGGGGTCTGGAGAAGATCCAGCCCCCACCCATCAGCTCTTCAGTGGGCCAGTTGAGCATGCTCCTCCAGCCCCCCCCATCAGCTCTTCAGTGACCAAGGTGAGCACCCTCCTCTAGGTCACCTGATCAGCTGTTCAGCGGGGCTGGGTGGGCCTAATATATGTGAAGGCCTCTGTTAGCCCCTAGGTAGGCAGGCCTTGGCCCAGGATGCATCTCCCAAGCTTTTCTGAAGGATGTTCCTGAGTGGCCGGCCACCCACCCCAGGACAGTCATGGGTCATAATCTGGCAGGGACAGAACAAACGTGCAGGTGAGTCCCGGGCCAGAGTGGGCCAATGTGGTTTACTGTCACATCTGTTTTCACAGGGGTGTGCATGTTGTTTTTGTTATTACAATAACAATTGTCATTTTCATTTTTGTTATTGCAATAATGAAAGCAACAATCAAGAATAATGTCAACAATAACGAAAATGACAATGTCGTTATCATTGTCGTTATTAGTTGCAGTTGCAGTTTTGGATAGAAATGGAGAGGGGAGGAGGGAGCAGACATCTCGGAGCCCTAAAGAGTTTTGAACTGTGTCTGTGTTGGGAGGGGCAAGCAGCTCAGCAGTATCTGATGGATGCATCACTGGCCAATGAGCAACGCAATCAGGCCCCAGCAGTCTCATGGCACTCTATGATTGCTCAATGCCTGCTGCCTGCCACAACCAATCAGGGGGCTCTGGGGGAGGGCACTTCAACCCGTTATAATGGGCGAGCCATGTTTTTTCTCTCTGTTCTGAGAGAGCTCTCTGTTTGTCAGGTTGTGTTTACAGAACTGGTGCTTGCACACAAAAAAATCCTCCTTAGCCCTCATTGTATTACCAATTCCTTTCCTCCCTTATATACCCTACCTTTTACCTTCTCCCTTTCCCTGCCCTCCCCCCCTGTACATTATATATATAGAGAGAGGTAGAGAGAGAGGGGGGGAGAGAGGGAGGGGGAGAGACAGAGGTATATAGTCAGGGCCCCGAGGGAAATGCGGTCTGCGATTTGCAGATTTCCCGCAGAATTCCCCTCCCCCCGCGGAATCTCCTGCCCCGCTTACCCCAGCGCAGAATTTTTAGCCTGTGCTGCGGAGACGCGGGGCAGGAAATTCTACGAGGGAAGGGGAATAAACAAACTCTCGGGGCTTCCCCTCCCCAGATTCCAGGGCTTGCCTCCCCCGTTTAGAAAACGAATTAACTTACCCTGCAGCAGCTGCTCCAGTGTGCTCGTCCCCATCTGGCTCCAGGCCTCTTCCTGGCCCCTCCCAACAGGGCCTTCCAGAGCAGCGCAGCCAGATGACATCATCCAGCCGCGTCGCCCTGAGAGGCCCCGTTGGGAGGAACCAGGAAGAGGTCAGGAGCTGGATGGGGATGAGCTGCTGGAGCAGTGGCTGCCGCCGCCGCTCCTAAGTCACTGCCACTGCCTGCTCCAGCCATAAGGTAAGTGGGGGGGGGGGATCCTGGGGTTGGGGGTTGCCTGCTGCACCCTCTGGATTCCCATGTGGTGTGTGTGTGTGTGGGGGGGTTGTTTACCTGCTGTGCCTCTGCATTGCCATGTGTTTTGTTTTGGGGGGGGTTACCTGCTCTGCCTCTGCATTGCCATGTGTTTTGTTTGGGGGGGTGGTTACCTGCTCTGCCTCTGCATTGCCATGTGTTTTGTTGGGGGGGTTACCTGCTGTGCCATCTGGATTGCCATGTGTTTTAGGGGGGCACAGCATAAAGATGTCAGTACTGCAAATAAATAAAGAACTCATTTTTTAATTTTAGTAGCCTTGTTTTGTAACTTGATTGGGTCGCAGAATTTCCAATTTGGGGTCGCAGAATTTCCAATTTGGGGTTGCAGAATTTTGGAAAACAAATTGCAGAAGAATCGGGGACCTGTATATAGTAGATATATAGATATATAGATAATAGATATTTAGATTTAGATAGATATTAGTTGTGCACCTATATAGAGAGATTAGATATTATATAGATATTTAGGCTAGTCTATTTTATTATATATATTAGTATTATAGGATAGTAGGGTTAGGTTTTGTGTATATATAATCATCCATTACTTCGTTGACTGTGCACTTGTGTGTAAATTACCATGAGAAAGGAAAGGACTCCTAGTTCAGCCTCTCGGGCAGGTGGCCCTGGTAGAGGGTGAGGCCGTGGGCGTGGGGGAGTTGGCAAGCCTGCTGCCACTTCTGCCACTGCTGACAGCCCACTGCCCAAGCTGAAGAGACCTGATTTTCCCCCTCAAGGCAGCAGGTCTTATCAGGGGAACAGGCTGCTTCAGAGATCTCAGGAGTGGCATATGTGGAAGGCAGGGAGTCCCAACCTTCCACTAGTAGCAGTGGCCCTGGAGGAGGGAGCCAAGGGCAAGGTGTGTGTGCAGCAGCAGCAGAACTACACGCCCCCTCCTGAAGCACCAGCAGCAGCTGGCACTGCCAGCAGTGATTTTTCACTGGGGGCAGCAGCAGATAATATGGGGATCTGCAGCAATGATGATTATTTGGGTGCTGTTGCTGGAAGTGGTGCAGGGGAAACCACCTCTCCTGGGCAGCCTGGCTTCTCCCTCTGGCTCACTCCCCAGGGATTTTGAGTATTTGAGGGAGGATGTATTTGAGGGCTTCCTTCCCCACCTTGGAAGCAGCATCCCAGCTTCAGCAACTAGCAGCAGGGCATCCTCTCCTCCCATTCTGCAAGGTGGTAACAGCAGCTAGGGATGGACAAACAGATCATGGTTCGAGTTCACCCATTCGGTTCAGCCATTCGGTTCGGTCTCCGCATTTGGGTTTGGCCATTCGGTTCAGTCGTGTTTGGTTCGGTTCGGGAGTTGGAAAAAGTATCACGAGAGCCCATGATTGTGCCGGAAACTGGAAATTCGAGTGTGCACGGAGGTTGTGCGGATGAGTGTGTGTGTGTTGTGGCTGGCTGGGTGCTCGGTTGTGATTTGTGTGTTTTGGCTGTGTGGTGTGTGTTGGTTTTGGTTTGGCTGGTTGGTGAGTGTTGGTGGGTGCTGTGTGTGTTGGCTTTGTGGTTGTTTTTAAAAAAAAAATTGAGAAGAAGGTGACCAGTGCCACCACCATTAAACACCAGGCCTGGAGGAAGGCCAAGGTGGTGGAGCCGGTGGTGGAGGAAGAGGTTCCTCCAGCCGCTGCTGGACCTTCGGTGGTGGAGGAGCCAGAGCCAGCGGGCATAGGAGATGCTGCTGCCACTGCTGCCAGGTTTTTAAACTTTTTTTTTTACTTTGAGGACAAGAAACATAAGGCTCTATCCATTAGAGTGAGCTCACTGGCATACGGGTGGGTGCGTGGATGTTGGGCATCAATCAGGCACAAACAGTGGGCATCAGTGGGTAGCAGTGGATGTCTGCCACAGAGAGAGGGGATACTGTAGTGTGGGGGGCTCTTCCAGCAGTCAGACACGAGCACGAGCAGCACCCCCACCCAAACATGTGCCTGCCAGCCATCCCTGGCAAGGGTCTCCACTCTCCATTGCCATCCCAACGCACCCCCAAATAAGGGCAGGATTTGCACATGCCAGCCAGCCAGGGTCTCTCCATTTGCCATCCCTTCCTAGCAGCACCCCAAGGAGGTCAGGATTTGCACGTGCCAGCCAGGGTCTCTCCATTTGCCATCCCTCACTAGCAGCACCCCAAGGAGGGCAAGATTTGCATGTGCCAGCCAGGGTCTCTCCATTGCCATCCCAAGCACCCAAAGGAGGACAGGATTTGCATGTGCCAGCCAGGGTCACCATCTCCCGTTGCCATCCCTAGCGCCCCAAGGAGGGAGGACTAGAGGCATCATTATAAATGCATGATTTTACTTAGGTGTTGTGTATGTGTTCCTGTTTCAGAGAGGAATCGGATGCCAGCGCTGGTGCCCCACCATGCAGGACACCCAGACGGAGGTTGGACTCACCAGTGCCACCCCCAGACAGTTGGCAGACAAACCGCTCCGATGTCTGGAGATTTTATGACAAGGGTGATGGAATCGCCATCTGCAAGGTAAGGCACGGGGGCTGGAAAAACAGGGAATGGATTGCCCTATGACCTGTTAGGAATGGAAGTCCCCTGCAGAGAGAGATTGGCCACCCACCCACTTATGGAGACAGAATGCAGAGAGGGCTTGACACTGACCATTGTTCTGATGCAGTTTGGCACTTCTTATGTTCCTATCTTTTTATGCTCTTTAGATCTGTGGCAAAAGATTAAGGAGGCAGAGAGAGGGTACCATATCGGGGCTAATTGCCCATATTGAAAAGCTCTATGACCGGACGGTGAGGCAGCAGGAGGACTCTGGCGTGGCCATGGATCCCAAGCAACAGCGCCAGAAAGAAGGTGGAGGCATATGGCCAGTATGTCTTCACTGAGAGGGAACACCTGGAACTATACCACCAGGCGGTCTCCAGGTGGCATCGGGATGTGGAAAGGGCCATGAAGTTTTCCATCTCCCATGGCTAAGAGATGGAAGAGGACCGGGTGGCCGTCCCTCAGTCCTGTGCTGTGCCCCAGCACCTTCTTCCTTTTCCCCCAAGTCCTGGGGGACAGGCCCAGAGACTCAGTCTAATAGTTTTTCTTTTATAAGTTTCCTTTAAAGTTTTGGTTTCATAATGTTGTTGTTCTTGTTGTTGTTTAAATAGTTTTAATAAAAGTTATATTTGTTGTTACAAGCTTTGTTTGACCTGACCAATCTTTTATCCCTATGGGCTGAAGTTCTGGAAGGCAGGGGGCAGAATCTCATACAGCTTGTCGATCCCTACCAGCAGCATCTGGCTGGCTCTACATGTAGAGTATTAACCCAAGGTATTAACCCAAAGATGTGCCAGGCAGCAGCAGGGTCTCAATTTGCAGACAGTCCCCTGCCCCCCAAGGAGGGGCAGGGCTTGTATCTGTGTGGGTGTGCCACTGCCAGAGAGAAAGAGAGATAGGCTCCTGACCTTGGTAGCGAGCAGCAGGAGCTGGTGGTCAGAGGAGCTTGTATTTCCAGCAGCTTCAGCGGGCATCCTTGGGTGGGTGCGGAGGAGTAGGCTGTTGGGGGGGCAGGCTGGCTGGCATGTGGGTACCAGATGTCTGGATGCAGTGGAATGGAATGCAGCCCCCCAGTGACTGGAATGATGGTCCCAGAATCTCATTGATGGTTCCTGGGATGGGCAGGCATGACTGATTCAGGTACAATGAAATGACAGCCTATGTGAGTTTAGTTTAATTATAATTATGTCCCTAGAATTAGTGCATGGTTGGGCACATTTCATTCAATCGTGTGATAGGTGGTAGCAGAAGATACAGGAATGCACACAGGCAGGCAGGCACCTATAATACGTTGTTATATTCTATCTCATTCTGGTAGGTTTGCTGCTGGATGTGGGCATTGGGTGCATGAGCATAGATGGGAGTTCTTCCTGGTTCTGGCAGGTGACAGCTTGGTATGGCCTCCCCTCCACCCCATCTCTCTCATTCTAGTGGGGAGCATCTCTCTCTCTCTCTCTCTGGCCATATAGTTCAGGTGACAGCATGGGTGGGATCTTGTCTGTCTCTTCTTCTAGCAGTGGGGAGACTCTCTCCCTCTTTCTTATTTCTCTCTCTCTCTCTCTCTCTCTCTCTCTCTCTCTTGGCAACCTGGGTGGTCAGACAGGAACCTTGGCATGAGAGGCAGGAAGGCGGGCTGAGGCAGGCTTTGAGCTTGGTGGCAAGCTGGGGTACAGAACCCTTGGCACAGACAACAGCAGACAGTGGGTTGCCAGGATACAGAACGGTTGTTCTCCACGGTACAGAACAACATCATGGCACAGACAGCATATAGGCCTGGCCTGGGGGCCATTTGAACTGGAAGCAGCAGACATTGGTGGCCATGGTACAGAACCCTTGGCACAGACAGCATATAGACTAAGGCCTGGGGGCCATCTCCGTGAGTGGAATGATGGCAACTGGGAGGTCTAGAGACTGAGGTGAGACAGGAAAGCAAGTAAAACTCCCCACCCACACCTACCTAAATACCCACATACAAAATAACTTTGACAGAGACACAAACATATGGGTATAATGTCATGTGACCAATCCCCCTCATCCCCGATTGTCACCCATTGTTAAGACTTTGCTAATCTGCACACCTTGCGTGACATACTTTATTGATGGCCCCATGCACGGGAGCCATCAGCACCATAAAGTCCATGAGCATTGAGGTCCAGGCTAAGAATGATGAGGGGACAGGGCTAAGGGGACTGGGCAGGGGCAGCTGCCTGCTGGCTGGAGAGGGTGGAAGTTCCCTGGAACTTTTTAGCTAACCATAGCAAAGCCACAAAACAAGGATCCTGGCCTGAAGGAGAAGTTTAAGATTCTTTTAGGATGTGAGAGGAGTGATGGCCCCAGACCAATGCCAGTGGGTCCTGGGGCTAGAGTGGCACCTTCTGGATATTGGGACAGCCCTCCCTGCCTGTAACTTGGCCTCAAAACCCTGATGGCGGGTCCTGGGGCTGGAGTGGCTGTTTCTTGATGTAGTGGAATGACAATGCCCTGTGCAAAGAATGATGGCCCCAGACCCATGACATTGGGTCCTGGGGCTAGAGTGGCAGCTTCTAGGTATTGGCCACAGTCCTCCCTGCCTGTAACTTGGCCTCAAAACCCTGATGGCGGGTCCTGGGCCTGGAGTGGATGTTTCTTGATGTGGTGGAATGACATCACCTCTGTGCCAGGAATGATGGCCCCAGACCCATGACGGTGGGTCCTGGGGCTAGAATGGCAGCTTCTAGGTATTGGCCACAGTCCTCCTGCGTGTAACTTGGCCCCAGATCCCTGGCCATGAGTCCTGGGGCTGGAGTGGCTGTTTCTTGATACTGTGGAATGACATCGCCTCATGTGAGGAATGATGGCCCCAGACCCATGATGTTGGGTCCTGGGGCTAGAGTGGCAGCTTCTGGGTATTGGCCACAGCCCTCTCTGCCTGTAATGTGGCCCCAGAACCCTGACAGCGAGTCCTGGGGCTGGAGTGGCTGTTCCTTGGTGTGGTGGAATGACATCGCTTCTGTGCGAGGAATGATGGCCCCAGACCCATGACAGTGGGTCCTGGGGCTAGAGTGGCAGCTTCTAGATACATATTGGCCACAGCCCTCCCTTCCAGTAACATAGGCCCCAGAACCCTGATGGTGGGTCCTGGGGCTGGAGTGGCTGTTTCTTTTTTTATATCTATCCATCTCTACACTAAATCTAACTGTTATTAACTATTCTAAAACCTATTGAACTAAATGGAATATCCTAATAATTAACTACAAAGGCCTTGTCCTACAAACACGCTGTATCTCTATCTGTCTCTATAACTAAACTAACTACTATGTATATTTATCTAGTAACTGTCTATCTAATAACTATCTATCTATATATACAATATTACACAGGGGGAAACATAAAAAACACAGGGAGGGGTACAAAACTAAAATGAAAATCAATCTAATAATAATCCTACTCTAAATAAATCCAAAACTTAAAACGGGAAGGGAATCAGGGATGGAATAAGAGGGAGAGGGAAAGGATTTAATGGAGGGGGGAAGGGAGGAAGGAAGATTGAACACAGGGAGGTGTAAAAACAAAAATAACACCTAAATCTATCTAATATAATCTAAATAAATGAGAATATGGAGGTAAATGGGTTGGATGGGTGAAATAGGAGGAGGATGGCAATGGATTAGGAATAGGAAGGAACACAAAACTTCTGGGAGAGGGAGCCTTCTGGAGCGCCTGCTGTTCAGGAACAGTGACTAGCTAGAAGGTGTTGGGAAGGGGGGAAGCAATCAGTTTTTTTTCTTGCTGCGCCCATCTCACTGCAAGCCCCATTGGCTCCGTGAAGCCTAGTCCATGGCCAATCGCAGACTGCGAAGCCAGTGGTCTGAGGTGAAAAGGGATGGTGATTGGGCAGGCTGGCTGCTACTACAAGCCTCTCTACCCGTGGTGCCTGGAAGTCTGCTCCTCAGCTGACTCCCCCTCCCTGTCATGTTTTGCCTTCCAGGAAGTGACACGTTTTTGCCACCTGAACTCACCTGAACGCGATCCGAACTGTTTGGTCATTTCGACGTTCGGATCTAGTTCGGTTCAGTCAGTTCGTGTTCGGATTCGTGTTCGTGTTCGGTCATCCGAGTTCGGGCTGAACTCCGAACTTCCAAACTGCATTTGCTCATCCCTAGCAGCAGGCAGAGGGAGCAGGAGTCTGACACTGCAGAGCGGGCAGTAGCAAATATCTCAAGGAGCTGATGGTGGATCCCAGCAGTGAGCCCCTTCTGTACTGAGCAGAAAAGGGGAAAATATGGCAGGCTCTGTCCAGGGTGGCACAGGAACTAGTGTCCTGCCCACCAACCAGCGTGTTGGACTGTGCAACAGTCACAAGTAAAAGCCCATTGCAAGCCCTTCAAGCTTAATATGGGGCTTGTCCAGTAGGAGGAGGGTCAGGGGATGAAACAGTTTGTTTTTTTTCTTGTATCCTCTCTCTGTCTTCCATCTTGTCCCATGGAGTCTGTACAGTATGGAAGCATGTCTTCTGAGTTCTTAGTAAAGTTCTGTTTTGAAGAAACTTCTGCTGTGTGTGTCATTCAGCAGAAAGCTAACTCTACAATACAGCGTGCCCAGTGAATGGGTGTTTGCGGCAGCAGGGCACATCGTTAGTCCCCACCATTCGAGGCTGTGTGCTAGGTTGGTGGAGCAGCTCCTGTTCTTGAAGGTCAACCTGCCGCTGCTGGGTTTCCCTGAGCTGGCCTTGGACCCATACTGAGGGCGGGGGCACACGAGAGAGAGAGAGAGAGAGAGAGAGGCTCCCTGCTAATAGAACGAGATAGAGAGATAGAGAGGGAGACATGTTCCTGCCCATGCTGTCACCCACCATACATGACCAGGGAGAGACAGAGACATGAAGAGGCTCTTCACTGCTAGAACGAGAGAGAGAGAGAGAGAGAGAGAGAGAGAGAGAGAGAGAGAGAGAGAGAGAGACTCTCTGCTGCTGGACAAGAGAGACAGAAAGGCTCCCTGCTGCTAGAACAAGAGAGAAACAGAGAACCTCCCCACTGCTAGAATGAGAGACAGAGAAAGAGGGACTGGGGGAAGAGAGAGAGAGGTGCATCCTGCTCAAGTTCCCACCTGCCTGACTGCCTGCTCCTCTGATGCCACCCACTGCCGCCTGGTGCCAAAGAGCCTCTCTCTCTCTCTTTGGCATCCTCACACAGAAATATGCCCTGCTGCTGCTGCCACTTCTGCCAAGCTCCCACCTGCCCAACTGCCTGCTCCTTCGACACCAAATGCCACTACCTGGTGCCAGAGAACCTACCTCTCTTTCTCTTTCTCTTTCTCTTTCTCTTTCTCTTTCTCTTTCTCTTTCTCTTTCTCTTTCTATTTCTCTTTCTCTTTCTCTCTCTCTCTGGCACCACCCCACAGAAACATGCCCGGCCCATGGCTGCTCCCCATGTGGTGCTGTCTGCGAACAGCTATAAGCTACCACTCCAGTCCCAAAAACCATCATCAGGGTTCTAGGGCTGTCATTCTGCTCACAGGGAGCTGCCTTTCCACTGCATCAAGAATCAGCCACTCCAGTCCCAGGACCCATCATCAGGGTTCTGGGGCCGTCATTCCACTCACAGGGAGCTGTCATTCCACTGCTGCCCACTGATGCCTCTGCCACACCGCCACAGCCTCTCTCACTCTCTCAGGCACACCCACACAGACACAAGCCCTGCCCCTCCTGGGGGGCTGTCTTCAAGTTGAGACCCTGCTGGCACATCTTGCTGCTGCTGTCAGGTAGGGATCTGACAAGCTGTATATATAATGAGATTCTAGCATCTGCCAGAAGAAGCACAGAGGGATAAAAGATTGGGCAGGTAAAAACTTGGCTGGGAACAGATATAACTTTTATAAAAACTTTTTAAAAAACATATTAACTCTGAACAAAACAACATTAACATTATAAAAAGGCATAGAAAAATAACTTAGGGTTCTGTGTGCCTGTCCCCCGGAACATGGGGGAAAGGAGACAACGGTGCTCAGGACAGAGGTGCAGGCATGTCATCCACCTCTGCCCCATGTCACATGGCAACGTTCAGGACTGCCACCATGGACTCCTTCCATGCCACCAGGGACTGGCGGAATTATTCCAGGGCGTTCTTTTCAGTCTAGAGGTACTCCTTGTATGCCTCGGCCTGCTGGTCTCTGATCTGGAGCTCCTCAAATCACTCCACCAGTCTGTCCTCCACATTCCGAGTGTGGGCCTTGAAGCCCAACATATATTTCTTGGTGGGCTTCTGCAGAAACCCTGAAATGCCCTCACTTCGGGGTGTGTGTGCGTGTCTCCTGTTCCCAGGGGACTGGTGAATTCTCCAAGGAACTGGAGGGGGAAGGACTGGGACGGCACCTCTTCTGCTGCACTTTCCTCCCTTCCTCCGCCCGATGTTCCTCCCTGCTCCTGGCAGCATGAGACACATTCCTTGTCACCTCAAGGGGGTGGACAGTCTTGATGTGGGAAATCAGCCCCGACGTGGTCCCCTGTGTCCCCCTCTTAATTTTTTTGTTGTAGATCTAAAGACCATTAAAAGATAGGAATATAAAGAAGTGCCATACCGTGTCAGACCAATGGTCTATCAAGCCCTGCCTGCATTCTGTCTCCACAAGTGCATGGCTGGCCAATCTCTCTGCGGGAGACTTCCTAACTGGTCATAGGGCAATCCATTCCCTGTTGTTCCAGCCCCCATGCCTTACCTTGTATTCTGCGAATCCGCCTTTTGGGGTATGGAAATACTTCCATACCGTGGACCTTGTTGGCCTGGTTTGGCCCTTTGATGTCTGCCTTGATGGGTCTGGACGAGTGTCATTGTCATCATCACCCTCTCTGATACAGGAACACATAAACACCTACATAATATCATGCATTCATGGTGATGCCCCTAGTCCTTCCCAGTCCAATACCCATTCTCCCACACCAAGTGGATGGATGGTGCTGCTGCCTACTCGCCTCTTTCCCTTTCTCCCACGTACACCACCACCACCTGGGGTGCTGTAGTATCTGCAAGTTGAAACTCTGGCTGCTGCTGCTGCTGCTGCTGCTGCTTTAAGAGCCCCCCCTCTCTCTCTGGCAGACCCAGAAATAATAATAATAATTAATAATAATTAATAATAATTAATAATTAATAGAATAGTTTATCACGCGACCAAGGTCATTGCAAAAACAGAACAAACACACATAAGCAACCATTTTGCAAACCAAAATACAGGTCAAACCAAAGTAAAACTAAAATACATGTAAAACCTATTACCAAAGCCAAACAGGAGTTCGGGTTAACCTTGCCCATCTCTGGGCTTATAATAACACAGATTTACCCCTGAGTCCAGTGCTATGGATGGGCAGGTAGATCAGTAGCATGGTATTAAAAACCCCATGACCAATAGTCATAAGGCTTTACACAGAACCAGCCCCAAAACCAGGATCGCAAATCACATGCCATCAGCAACTTAGTATGCGCTTGTGCCCAAAAGGTGTCATATCCATGGCCAATAAGCGTAAATAAAAACCCCAAATAGTAAAAAAAAATTCAGCAGGCAGAATAGTATCTCCAGACCGAAAGCCTATATGCTTGGTAGATATTCTGCAGGCCACAGTCATAATAATCATAATAATCATAATAGTGTAGCATAATATGGGCAATACAACCATGATATGAGCCAAAGAATCCACTGATTTCAGTGGAAGTGGCACAGGTGCTCTGCCAGAGGTGTACGGTTATATCTGCCGGCAGTAAGCGCCGATGGAAAGGCATTACACCTGGCCAATAGAAACAGTCTCCTAGAATTAGGAGGGAGCCCACAATCCAAAAAAGGCATGGAAGAAACGGCCTCGTTTGCCATCCTAAAGTAGAGGTACAGGGCTTTACTAGCACCAATTTCAGCCCGGACCTCCTGCCATGTGGAGTCCAGTAATCGGTCATGTACTAGTTTCCTGGCCCCTTTGAATTCTAGTGGGGTTAAGGCCTCAATGGCAAAGCCCAAATATCTAATTTTTTCAGTTACCAAACCGAAGCAGGAGTTTGGGAAATAAGACCCAGAAATAAGACATGTGCAAATCCTGCTCTTCCTGGGGTGCTGCTGTCTACAAGTTGAGAACCTGGCTGGCATGTCTCTGGGTGGGTGCTGCTGCTGCGGCTCGTGCCTGACTGCTGAAAGAAGTCCCCTCTGTCTCTCTCTCTCTCTGGCAGACATAGAAATAAGATACATGCAAATCCTGCCCTTCCTAGGGTGCTGCTGTTTGCAAGTTGAGACCCTGACTGACATGTCTCTGGGTGGATGCTGCTGCTGCTGCTCATGCCTGACTGCTGAATGAGCTCCCCCCCCCTTTCTCTCTGACAGATCCATAAATAAGACACGTGCAAATCCTGCCCCTCCATTGCCACCCACTGATGCCCGCTGCTTGTGCCTGACTTCCCACCACCCGCACGCCAGCAAGCTGGCTCTAAAGGATAGTATTCTTCTTGTCCTCAAAGTTATATGGAACAATAAATAAAAATAAATTTTACAAACCTGGCAGTGGCACCTCCTCTTCCCTCTTCCTCCTCTGGTGAGGAGTTCACCTTCACCACCTCACGAGATGGTCCAGCTTGGGCCTCCATCTGTTCCTCCTCCACCTTCATCTTCCTCCTCAGGTTCATCTTCTTCCATCCACCACCACTGCTTCCTTCACCTTCCATCCTTCCTCGCAAGCCATGCACAGTCACGCACAACCCACACACGTACAGCTACAACATACACACAAGTTCACCACCAAGTTTTCGCACAAGACACACGGACACCATGCCACCACACACTACAACACATGTGATTGAACTGCCGTTTCTGGTTTTTGGTCTCTGGAGATCACGAGATCAAAAATCGATATCGATAACAATAATGAAAAAAAATCTTCATTTGACACCAGTATTGGTATCGATAACAACAACGAAAATGACATTGTCATTATAACGATAACGATAAAATGACACATTTTGATAATGACAACAATAACAAAAAACAACATGGGGCTCTGCTGCACATCCCTAGCATGAATCTGGGTTATAAAGGTTCAGTGAGTTGCTCACGGCTATACAATGAGTGGGCCAGAACTGAAAATGCTTTACAAAAGTTCCTGATTCACACAGACCTGTATGCATTCTTCAAGACCACACTGTACGGATTCTTAAAAATAAATTCACATTCATAAAGAAATTAACTTCAACAGAATTACAGCATATTTAAGCAAGTGATGTAAGATCAGAACTGGGAACAATATGAATAAAGGAATATGTGTAAAGGAGAATAGTTGGGTATGGATTTATTCTCCTGAAGAGAAAACATATTTTGGATAATCGTTCTTTATCTGGTAAAAAGGGTAAAAAATATTGACATTGGTTTTTCCCATTTCTGTGTTAATGTGGTAATGTATTTTAGTCACTGGATGCATTTCTGATTATTCAGAATCACATTATGGAGAGACTGGTTTTCCATTTCATCTCAACACCATGCTTTACCTGAGAATATATTTTTTTAGAAACAAGTGTTAAGTTTAGTATCCACAGGTAATATTTTATTTTCCACCTACCGCATCAGGTACCCAACAAGTTACCCAGGTACCAATGAGGGACCTGGAAACCTGAAAAATTGGTTACTTCTGGTACCAATGTTTTGATTTACTGATTACCGCAGTCAGTATATTGGTATACTAATCAGTACCTCAAATTGGAAAACCAAAAAACTGGCACAATTTTATTTTAAAAAACTGACAAAGTAGTTTCCCAGGACTGGAAAGTTTTTTCTGGGACAGAAAACCCACACATAAATGTTTTAAGAAGAAAAAAAAAAAAAGGGGGGGGGTTGGGTTTAAAAATGGAACCCAAAGTATTTCTCTGGGACCAGAAGCTCCTGAAAAATTGTCAGAACTTCATGGAAATCTGATCAATCAATGTCAGGAGTAGGTATATTATTTACAAAAAATGTTGAAAAATTGGCACCAGAAGTTGACATTCCAGAAGAGGAAATTGACATTTTGGGACGCTGGGTGTCCAATTGGGTTGTAATCAGGTACCAAATGCTATCCGCTCGTTACTGGGTTGATTTGGGTACTTGAAATTGGACGGGTTGCCCATTTTTGTGGGTACCCTCTTTCAGCTCTAATTTTTTCATTTCAGTTCTGGCTGGTTTGAAAATCCATTATTTGCTGCTCAGCATATGCAGCTTTTCATTTTCAGCAAGATTACTATTAGTCTAAAACTATGGAATGGAGACAAAGTAGTTCAGCTGATATCTTCTATTGGACCAACTCCTCTTGGTGGGATTATGGAAGTTGACCAGGCAGGGGTCTTCGTCAGGCATGTAAGAAAACAGAGCTATAGATTGAGCCAATGCCAATGAATAGGCATATGTATGGAAAACACCAAACAGCTGGGCACAAAACTCAAGGGCAAGAAGGCACACAACCACAAGCAGAGAGGGAGGCAGGCAAGAAATAATAATAGAATTCATTTCCAACAGGGAGCAGTTACAGTAGACACAGAAACAGCCAAAGCTTGGGACTGGATTCAAACCCACAAAACCAAAGCTGAAAGCTCCGGGTCAGGGCAAGGAGGCACAATATAAGTACAATCTGTTACCTGAGGTCTGTGTACTCATATCCTCACCACATGGACCAACCAGTCATCATTCTTGATGTAACTAAGCCAAGCGCGTGCACCTGGGACCTCGCATCCTCGTGAACGTTACACTCCTTGTCTCTGCCTTTGTTCCCCTTCCTTTGTCTCCCCCCCACGTCTCTCAGATTGTAAGCCCTAGGGCCTTGCTAATAAAATAATAATAATAATAATAATAATAATAATATTCATTCATTTTGCTGGATAAAATATATATAAACCCCACTATTCAATTTACCTGAACACTGAGGCCCTGTTTGTCTACAGTGAATTTGGAAACTGGGACCACAGCCCTACAAAGAACATTTTTGTTGTAGGAAAGAACAAAGAACAAAATGTTCTTTCTTCTACAAAGAACATTTAGCAAGAACATTTTCTGCTCCTGTCCCTTTCTGCCATGATGCTTGAAAAGGGGTGTAATCACATCCGAAAGGCTCAGGGGGGTTCCTGCCCCTTTCTGACGTGACCAATGCCTCTTCTCTGAGTGTCATGATGTCACTCGGAAGGGACAGGCGGGAGCACCTTGGAAGGGACAGGTTGGTCCAATTGCACCCCCTTGAGTCCATTCCCCATGAACATTGTGCTAACATGTATCTTTAGTAAGTGCAGAAATGCTCTTAATTGCCATAAACTCCTTATGTGAGTCTCTCATATGTGAAACTCTTAATTATTTAAAAGGTGCCTAAACCTGAAGACCTTGTCCATCCAATTCCCCAATCTCCTACAACAACAAGACTTTAATTATGGAAGTGCTAGGACCCATGGGTCTGATTTTCTGAGGTACTGAGCATTCAGAGTGGTAAATGACTTTAATAAGAGAACTGTGTGCTCAGAACCTCTGAACATGTAAATTCCCCTTTGTTTCAAAAAACAAGCTTGAGAAACCAGCAAAACCCCCAGCCCTTGGGAATAGAGAGCTCAGCGAGTTCTCCCCTTAGCCTTCTGGATGAGTAAGGCTGTATTAGGCATTGCCGCACAGCTAGAATGATTGGTGGTGTCTGAATGCCTCATGTCTCATTTCTGAGAATGCAGTAGCAATTAAGACTACAGCAAAGCAGTAACTTGTAACAACTCTTGGTGAAGTGAAAGGTATGAAGTTTTGGTGGGCCATTTAGCTAAATGTACTCGTCTTGGCTTCTTTCTTTTCTTGTTCTTTGGCCAGTTCTCCATTTTTAAGATATATTCATTTCAATTTGTATCCTACCCTATTGCAAAGGCTCAGGCTGTGTAACAACATATATAAAAACAACATACAGAATAGGCATAAAGTAAATGCATTTTTTTTTTTTTAAATGAAAAAACAACAACCTAAAAATCAAACCAACCCCCACCTGTCAAACACCTGGACAGATAGAAAGGTCTTACAATGCCTCTGAAAAATTCTCAGGCCCAGGCTCTGATTAACATCCAGGAAAAGGGAGTTTCATAGATGTAGAGACTGGTGAGGTTACGCTCCCAGCATCCTTGGCTGTCATCGCTCGAGGACACCACGACTCTCCTGGGGCTTGGCCTTCCTGCCGCCCCAAGCTCCACCGACCAGCGGGCCTAAAGGCGCGCGCCTTACAGGTACTTTTCTCCATTTCTTTTCTACTGTACTTCCCCCTCCTATCTTACTCACTAACATGTCTGCCCTATTTTCTCGCCTTTTCTTTCCCTCCTCTCCTTCTCCTCTTCCTGTCCATCTTTTTCTTCCTCTACTTTTCTCCTCCCAGCTTCTTCCTCCCCCCAACCGATCACCACTCTCTAACCTCCCCCATACATCCTTTGCTCCCTTGGCTACTTTCTCTCATTGCTCCCCTTCCACTCCTGTCTCTAGCCTTCCTCGATGCTCCCCTTCTCCCAATCTTATCCCTATTCCTCCTGTCTCTAGCCTACCACGACGCTCCCCTTCTCCCAATCTTATCCCTATTCCTTGCCTCCCCCCTCATCAACTACCATTTTTCTGCTCCCTCTGGAACTGTCGCTCATCTATCAGTAAAGCTCCCTATATCCATGATCTTTTCCTCTCTCGCTCCCTCCAGCTCCTTGCCCTTACTGAAACTTGGATCACTCCCTCGGACTCTGTCACGCCTGCTACCCTCTCCTGTGGGGGTCTCTCCTTCTCTCACCAACCCCGCCCTGAAGGACGGGGTGGTGGGGTGGGCCTCCTTCTTGCTAAATCCTGTCAGTTCCAACCAATTTCTCCTCCCCCCTCTCTCTCCTTCCATACCTTTGAGGCTCACTCCGTGCGCCTCTACTCCCCCCTCCATCTACGTGTTGCTGTCATCTACCGTCCCCCTGGTCCTCTCTCTTCCTTTCTTTCTGACTTTGAGTCCTGGCTCACTTTCTTCCTCTCTGTTGATATCCCCACTCTCATCCTTGGTGACTTCAACATTCATGTTGATGACCCATCTCAGCCCTCAGTCTCTCGCTTCCTCTCCCTAGCCTCCTCCTTCAACCTCCACCTTTGGACCAACTCCCCCACCCATACTAATGGCCATTCTCTTGATCTTGTCCTCTCTAGAAACTGCTCTGTCGCTGATCTCTCCTTCGATCCTCATCCTATATCAGACCACTTCCTTGCCTCTTTCAACATTTCCCACTGTCCCCCCTCCTCTTCCCCTTCTCTACGCCCCTTCCGTGACCTTCAAGCTATTGATCCCCTGGACTTTGCCTCCTCTCTCTCTCCCCTTCTTCCTACAGTCTTCTCTTCCTCCTCCCCTGACTCCGCTGTCTCTGCTCTCAACGCCTCTCTCTCCTCCACACTTGACTCCCATGCCCCTCTCTCTTCCCGCCCTGCCTTCTCCCACAACCCCCGTCCTTGGCTCACCCCTAGTATCCGCCACCTCCGTTCTTGCACTCGTGCTGCTGAACGACTCTGGCGCAAATCCCATTCTCACGCTGACTTCCTTCACTTCAAATTCTGTCTCTCCACCCTTACTTCTGCTATCTCCCTTGCTAGACAACACTACTATGCCTCCCGCATTGAGTCCTGTTCTCGGGACCCTCGCCGCCTGTTCTCTACCTTTGACTCCCTCCTCAAGCCTCCCTGTCCTCCCCCTCCTTCTTCCCTTTCTGCTCAGGATCTTGCCTCCTTCTTCACCTCCAAGATAGACAAGATCCGCCTCGACATCGCTTCCCACTCCTCTCTTCCCACTCCCACCCCTCTCCCTCCTCCCCCTCCTTCTCTCATGTCCTCCTTCTCCCCTGCCTCCCTTAAGGAAATCTCCTCTCTGCTCTCCTCCTCCAACCCTTCCACTTGCCCCCTTGATCCCATTCCTTCCCGCCTCCTCACCTCCATTACTCCCACTGTCGCCCCTTCCTTCCTGCACATCATCAACCTCTCCCTCTCTACTGGCTCTTTCCCTTCTGCCTTCAAACATGCCACAGTCTCTCCTATTCTCAAAAAGTCCACTCTTGACCCCTCTGACCCTTCTAGCTATCGTCCTGTCTCACTCCTTCCTTTTGCTTCCAAGCTGCTTGAACGTGTTGTCTACTCCCGCTGCCTTGACTTCCTATCCTCCAACTCCTCCCTTGACCCCCTCCAATCTGGCTTCCGCCCCCTTCATTCTACTGAAACTGCTCTCGCTAAGATCACCAACGATCTTCTGGTGGCTAAATCTAAACGTCTCTATTCCATTCTTGTCCTCCTTGATCTCTCTGCTGCCTTCGATACTGTTGACCACTCACTCTTGCTGGATTCCCTTCACTCCCTTGGCTTTTGTGGCTCTGTCCATAACTGGTTCTCCTCCTACCTCTCTGACCGCTCCTTTAATGTGTCTCTCTCCAACTCCGCCTCCTCCTCCTTCCCCCTCTCAGTTGGTGTTCCTCAAGGCTCTGTTCTTGGCCCTCTCCTCTTCTCGATCTATACCTCATCCTTAGGCAAACTCATTGCCTCCCATGGCTTCCAATACCACCTCTATGCTGATGACACTCAACTCTATCTCTCTACTCCCTCTCTCTCTCCCTCTGTTCAAGCTCGTCTCATCAACTGTCTCTCTGACATCTCTACCTGGATGTCTCAACGTCAACTCAAACTCAACATGGCTAAAACTGAACTCCTTATCTTCCCCCCTCATCCTTCCTCTCCTTCCTCACTGTCAATAACTATTGATGGAGTCACCATCCTGCCTGTCCCCCAAGCCCGTAGCCTAGGCTTCATCTTTGACTCAGCCCTTTCTTTTAAACCCTACATTGACTCTGTTGCTAAATCCTGTCGCTTCTCCCTCCATAACATTGCTAAGATTCGCCCTTTTCTCTCTGTCTCGTCTGCCAAAACTCTTGTTCATGCTCTGGTCATCTCTCGCCTCGATTACTGTAACCTCCTTCTCACTGGCCTTCCCCGGTCTCACCTTTCTCCCCTCATCTCTGTCCAAAACTCTGCTGCCAGGGTCATCTACCTCGCCAGTCGCTTCGACCATGTGCAGCCCCTCCTCTCTTCGCTTCACTGGCTTCCCCTTCCTGAACGAATCCTGCACAAGCTCCTAGTCTTCACCTATAAAGCTCTTCACAACCTTGCTCCCCCCTACCTCTCTGCACTTATCGCCCTCCATACTCCAGCCCGTGCACTTCGCTCCTCCTCTGTCCCTTCTCTCACCCTTCCACGCCTTCCCTGCTCCCCTAAGCGCCTTCGTCCCTTCTCACTTGCTGCCCCCCATGCCTGGAACTCCCTCCCTGTCCACATCCGCCTTGCCCCCTCCCTTCATACCTTCAAATCTCTCCTTAAAACTCACCTCTTTCGCTCTGCTCTGTCTGACTCTTTATCCTGCTGAGCCACTATTCCTATACCTACGATCGGTTTACCCTTATCCTTGCAACATGGACCTGCCTGCTGTCATTCTCATCGTAACCAAGCCAAGTACGTGCACTTGAGACCTCGCATCTTCATGAATGTTAGACCCCTTGTCTCTCCCTCTGTTCCCCTTCCTAAGTCTCTCCCCCAGCTCCTGTCTCTCAGATTGTAAGCCCTAGGGGCAGGGACCGTGTCTATTTTATTACTTTGTAAAGTGCCAGGTACACTGCTGGCGCTATATAAATGTTTGTTAATAATAAATAATAATAGAGCAGCCACCAAGAATGCCTCTCTAAATGTCCCTGCTGAACAGACATGGGGTGATTTCAGCCTATTGGCCCCGTCACGGAATCACCTTTCTGATTCCTGGCTGGAATCAGAACGGCCCGTCAACAGACAAGCCAGCTGATTCCGACGGGGAATCTGGGGAGGGGGCGGGGCTATGTGGTGCAACATGCAGCCGCACAGCCCCCCCCCCCCATGCTCCCCAAGCAGCCTGCTGCTGCGCCCGATTCTGTCCCGGGGTCTGGGCTACGGCCTGGAATCGGCGGCGGTAACAGACATTACTGTCCGCCGATTCCGGGCCATGGTTCAATTAACCATGCTTTCAGAGATGGTGCCCGGACCATCCTCAAAAGCGTGGTTATTTTGCTCACCGCTGGTGGTTCACCGTAGTGAACATTTGGCGGCGAGCAACCAGACATTATGGGACCATCCACCACCATAGGGGATTGTCCGTGGTTGAGCGTGATCTCATAACGTCTGAAAATACCCATCGTGTACTGACGATTCTTCCAAAGAGGATGCTTCCAGCTGACAAGGATTATGATGGAACATAGGGGAGGAGGCAGTCTTCCAGATATGTGCCTAGGGACCAGCCTAGGGCATTAATGGTCGAAAACAGCTCCTTGGATTGTGTCCAGATTAGAAAGCTACTGGAAGCCGGTGCATACTTTGAAGTGCTGGTGACTGGTAGCCATTCAAATATTTGGTAGCGGCGCATCAGCTGCCTTTCCCCTCTGCAATGATCCAATGTTTTCTACTCCATGTTACAGATAAAAGAACTAAGGCACAGAGAGACTAAGTGATTTGGCTAAGGTCACACAGGAAGTCTGTGGGACAGCAGTGAAGTGAACCCAGATGTCCCAAATTACAGGTTAGTGTCTTAATCACCATCCTCCCTCTAATGAAATGTGCAATTTCATCCTTTCCTCAGAATAAGTTTGATACCCCTGGATTATAGGTTTTAAAAACAGAAATTTGAGAACACAAAATGGTAACATTAAGAAAATGTGCTGGCTTGCTAAACTTCAGTAAACTGTCCCAGTATGACCCCTATCTCATGAACGCTACAATTTTCTCACAGTCACCAAAACTGGCTATGTTTCAAAATTGCGAAACATGTGAAAGGTTCAAAATTCCTTTTGTGCTTTTCTCATTGACACAATGTACAGGTATTGGGCAGAATGTCACACAGTACTCCACAGCAATGCTCTGGTCAGGTTTAATCTGTTAGTGATATGCCTAGGTAAATAGTTACAAGAAAATACATTCCTCAGGCATTTAAATAACCCATATGTCATCCAAGTGCACAAGATAAGGTTAGCCATTGCTCTTCCTTTTTAACTAAAGACATTCTGCAAACAAGTGCATGTGGATAGATATCTAAAGCTACAGTGCAGTTGTTAATGGCTCAAACTGTTCAAATTTGCACAAAGGAGAACAGAGTGTATTAAAAGCCCCATCAAGGTAGCAGTAAAGTTTGCACTAGCCTGATGTTTTTAAATGCCTCTTACCACTGGATTTTCTTCCTTTGTGCTTTTATACTTTGTTTATATCACAAATCATTTGCTCTCAAGGGAAGAGTGAATGATGGTCAGTACTGTCTCTATCTACAAGCAACACTGCCTCCTTCCTATACTTCGCAACCACACTGAACAGGGCAGCCCTCCGAAACCAAATTTTCTACAGTGTGTTATGCAGCGGCGGTATATAATGTAATGATATTCAGGGCAAGGAGAAAAGAGCAGCTGCCGTCCAGGTGGGGTTCCAGAAATGCTCCCAAGAACCCAGCAGGAAGCCGTATAACTTCAATTCAGTGAAGCAAATTGAATCATTTGCCCCTTTGTAAATGGAGCATATATATATATTTGAAGGATTCTAACAAAACTGCATGTCCCTAAAAACTCATAAGCGGTGCTTGAATTTCTCTCTTGTATCTCTTATTTTGAGTAAATTTTTAAGGTTTGCTGGGGTCCTGTTAGAAGCAGCAATGTCACGTTCACAACCACTGTACACGAGCTACCAGAAGTACCAGTTTGTAACATACACACCCCATGCATTTATATATGCATCTGCACTACACACACACACACAAAATGGGTGCAATCCTGCCTTCACCTGGAGTCAATGGCTCAGCTCCCATTCATTTTAATGGATGATGTGCGTACGTCACACACAAACAAGGTGTGTATGTATATATAATTTTTGTCATGTACACCTGAAAATTGAATGGAGACTAGAATATGGAAGAGGAAAGAAAATGCTGTTGCTAACATTTTTTTATTTTATTTTTTGTAAAAGCAAAGCAGCTTTTTGAGCCAGAGGATGAACTTTTATAAACCTAATTAAAGGCAGTGCCATTTCATTAAATATGAATACATGTATGGATTTTCATTTTGGGGTTATTATTATTTTGTTTTAGGAAACTACCTACAAATTAAAGCTACAATAGCAAACCTGCCATGGAAGAAACCCCTTTAATACTAATTATTGTGCTCGTGCGTAAGATTAATAGGTATCCTTCACAACCACCTCTCAGAATTTACAACTGATTTTATTACTACATTGTGCTATAAATCTAAAGGATATGCAGCCATCCTTATAGTGCACTGTGTTTGCACTATATACTGGAGTTGAATAACTGTCAGCATTTCCATCTTAAATGTCTACTTTCAAGGGTTTTAAAATGCCTGTAAACATAGCTGAAGCATTTCCCTCCATTTGCTAGATATTTGTTGGGGCTTACTTTTCAGTTACACATGCATAAAATAACTGAATAACAGTTTTGGCCTGAAAACAGGAGTCTGTCAAATTATGAATCCATAATTCCTTGTGGTATTTTGAGAAAAAAATAACATAGCCAATATACTAGAAAAACTGGTTTATATGCACAGAATACTTTTGTAGCAACATTCTGCAGAGGTTTGGAATTGTGTAGACTACATATATGGATAGGAAGCAGCAGGATTAGCTTGGTATCCACTTCATGACCTGCAGTCAAAGATTTTGGGGGCCACCCAAGGTACGCACATGCACCAAATGCACGCATTATGCAGTGGGTACATGCACCAAGCACAGAACATGAACACACTGGCCATAATACCAAACTCCTCCATGAAGGATCCATGCGACACAATGTCTCCATTATGGACTTGCACATGGGTTGCACATGGTTTCCGTGGGCCATGGGATCGACCCTACTGTTTTCATGGTATGCATGCATTGCCCAAGGGGTGCGCACACAATGCATGCACAGCCTGTGCTTGGTGCAAAAATATTAGGGATGTGCGAATGTGGTTCAGACATTCAGAGTTCAGCCTGAACCCAGCCAGTTCGGACGACCAAACAGAACGGCCAAACCAAATGCGGAACCACCCGAACATTTCGGCCGCGTTCGGATGAGTTTGAGCAGGAAAAACCTGGCTGACAAGGGGGGGGGCAAGCTGAGGAGCAGACTTCCTGCCACCAGGGGTGGAGAGGCTTGGACTAGCAGCCAGCCTGCCCAATCACCATCCCTCTTTTCCTCTGACCACTGGCTTCGCAGTCTGCGATTGGCCACGTGCTAGCTTGCACAGAGCCAATGGGGCTTGTGGTAAGGCGGGTGCAGCAAGTACAAAAGTAATTGCCCTCCCCCCTTCCAATTCCTTCTGAGCTAGCCACTGATTCTGTCAGCAGGTGTTTTCAGAAGTCTCCCTCTCCCAGCAGTTTGTGTTCCTCCGAGTCCATTGCCATCCTCCTCCTATTTCACCCATTTCCACACATTTACCTCCATAGTTTCATTTATTTAGATTAGATTAGATAGATTTAGGTGTTATTTTTAATTTTTAGCCCTCCCTGTGCTCTTTCTCCCTCCCCTCCATAGAATTCTTCCCTCCTCCCTGTATATATTCCATCCCTAATTCCCTTCCCCTGTTTTTGGATTTATTTAGAGTAGCATTAGATTGATTTAGGTTTCATTTCAGTTTTGTACCCCACCCTGTGTTGTTTGTTGTGAGCTGTCTATGTCCCCCCCGCCATCCCTGTGTATATATAGATAGATATTAGATAGTTACTATAGATAGATAGTTGTAGGAGTTAGCTTAGTTATTGATAGTGGTGGGACCCCGGGCCCATTACCGGTTACCGGATTTACCGGTTACCGGTTCTAAGAAAACCGGATTCCTGGATTAAATCCGGTAACCGGTACCGGTTTTATTTCATTGGTTTCAATGGGGCGCTGTGTCCCCATTGAAACCAATGAAATATTAATTCCCTCCCCCTCCCAGGCTGCG
>QEPC01015552.1:2109653-2136966 GCA_003113815.1 Sphenodon punctatus
GTCCCCCCTTCCACCAGCGCAGCCTGGACTCAGGGAGGTTTTTTTTTAAAAAAACTTTATTGCTGGGGCTTTAAGTTTTTTACATTGCAGCCATTTTTAAATGGCTGCAATGTAAAAAAATCCGGTACCCCGAAATCCGGTACCGGATCCGGATTACCGGGTCGAATCCGATAATGCCGGTACGCCCAATACTGGCATTATCGGATACCGGATTCTACCGGTTTCCCACCCCTAGTTATTGAGATAGATAGAGATAGTGTGTAATGATTCCGTTTTAATATTTTATAGTGTGTTTGTAGGACTACGCCTTTGTATATATTAGATAATATTCCATTTAGTTCCATAGGTTTTAGAATAGTTAATAGCAGTTAGAGTTAGTGTAGATATATATAATATTAGATTACAAATTTGAATAAATAAAAAAATATAAAATCTTCCAGTGCATTCTTTGGGTGGGAGAAATGGAGAAAGGAAGCAGGAAAGACCGATCTGCTGCCCATAATGCAGGCAATGAGGCACATGGCAGAGGTGGCAGGGGCCGTGCCAGTGGAGTGGCAGCAGGCATCAGCAACATCCTGAGCCCATCACCACACCCCAAACTGCATACACCTGATTTTGGCAGTCAGGCTTCAGAGGCTCCCAGCAGTGGCACTAGGGGTGTGGTTCGGCAGTGCCTCCTGCCAGCGTCCTCCACTACCACGCAGGGCACTTGAAGGCCTGCATTCCAGGAGGCTGCGGCTGTCTCTGCTGTGGCTGCAGGAGCAGGTGCTGTGGGGTCAGATGTTCCTCCAGGGCCACTAATGTCCCCGACCCCCATTATTGATGTGATCCCCAACAGTTCAGGGCTGGTGGATCCCACCCTGGCTTCTAGAGGCAGGGCCGGATCTCCGGGCAATGGCATCAGGGAGAGGAGCAGCAGTAGCAGCAGCAGCAACACCAGCAGCTATAGGGGGCACTATCAGCAGTGGGTTCCGGGGGCGCCCCTGCACACCTTCCCCTGCTGCTGCTCCCACTTTGCCCACACTAACTCGAGCCACAACACCTCCAGTGCCACGGCAACCAATACAATTTCATTTGACATATATTGTGAAACCAATATGGTCATTGCAATCAACAAAAAGTCAATCAACATCTGTGTCCAAAACACAGCAATACACATGAATATACATACATAAAAGGAACCATTTTGACAGGCCCCAACAACTACACCAAATTTAAAAAAACTGAAATATAAAGACAACCAAAATAAAATATATATAAATATACAAATACCATCATGGAAAAACAATATATTCCCAGTCAGCACAACCATATCTACATATCAGCTTTCGATTTAACATTATACACAAGCGCCCAAAAGAGGGCCACACTCCTAGTTACATCTTTGGAATGATCACACAGTAAAAATCTCCGTCTCCCCGGAAAATTGACAATTAGTGGGCTAATAAACTTCTCCCGGAGGTTGGAGTAAAGAGGACACTCCAACAGAATATGACCCATAGATTCCACTGAGCCAGAGCCCAGATCACATTTGCATAGGCAATTGTCCACACCAATACAAATGACAGTGGCAATACGCCACTTCCGGTGACCCCGCAGAGCGCGGGGTCAGTGCCTGGACTACTGCGGCGTTCTGCATGATGGCAGGCATGTTGGGGGGCAGGGCCTATGGATTAAAAGCCAGCACTGGGAAACAGCCAGCGCCAGTAATCAGGGCGAGAACCTGGCCCCCTTGTGAAAGCTAAGAGTGACATTTTGGTGATTTCCTTGTGGTTGTGTGTGTTCTAGAGTTTTGCTTGTTATTTGATTGACTCCCTTTGTGTCTTCCTTTCCCTCTGGTGTGTGTGGGTGGGTGGGTGGGTGGGTGAAAGGTGAGTGCGTGCAAGCCCTGACTCCCTTCCCCGTGCCCTTGTGTTCTGCCAGCTCTCCTTCCTCCCCTTTCAACCAGGGACCCTATCCTTCAACCCCCACAAGACCACACCGGCCATTCCTGACCTCCCCTTCCCATGTGAGTGTGTGTGTCTGGGATCCCTGTAGGGAACGGAGAGGTTTAGACCTGCTCCTGTGCTCTGAACCCTATGATGATAGGGGCCTCATCTCTTTGAGACTTATTTGGCCTAAATACTATCCCGACGGGCACTGTTTTCCCTCCCATATCTATCAGAGACGGAGTGCGAACAGAGCGTGCGTGTGGGTACATGTGTGTATTGGACCCTTCTCTCCCTCCCCACTGATAGGTACAGGGAGAGTGGCAGCAGCGTGGTGGGCAGTCGGTCAGTCTCAGGGTCCCAGTACTCACTCAGATTGGGGACAGTGAGGCAGACAGTTCTGCAGAGGAGATGTCTGGTGCTGAGGCAATGGATGTCCCTCTGAGAGCTGTGTCTCCACCATGTTCTGCCCCTCCCAGCAGCGATGTCAGCGGTATGTCACCCGGTGTGGGGTCAGAAGGCAGGAGGGGGCAAGAAATCCTCCATCTGGGCGCATTTTAAGTTGGTGCGGGCGGATGATCCCAGGGAGGTGCAATGCACTTTGTGCCAGAATGTGGTGAACCATGGGCAGATGCCTTGGAACAACTGCCATAGCGAGGCACCTGAAGGGATGCCACAGCGCTGTGCTGCTAAGCGAGCAAGCAGGGGCAGTGGACACCAGAGGGTTCCTGACTGCAGTGGCCAGTCGTCCACCTCCATCAGTGAGCAAGCATCCTGTTCAAACAGATGCCTCCAGTAGCAGGAGCGGTATTGTTGCTAGGGGGGAGCAGCAGCAGCAGCAGTAGCAGCAGCAGCAGCAGCAGTGTCAGTGCACCATGGAGGAGCTGGGGTAGGGGCAGCTGCCAAGTCCATTGGCAGCTGCAGTACATGGAGGGCGGCGTGGCTTTCAATTAAAAGCCATGCACATGTTGAGGGAAATGATTGCGGTGGATGGGCAGCCCTTCTCAGTGGTCAGGGACATGGGGTTTAGGCGCCTGATTGGCTTCCTGGCCCCCCAGTTTGAGCTGCCCTCGTGCACCACTTTGAGTCGGTAGGTGGTGCCAGCCTTATACCGGGCTTTAAAGGAGCGGGTGTGGGAGCAACTGGCAGGGGCTGGGGGTGCCACCATCCACGTCACCACAGACCTGTGGTCGAGCAGGAACGTGCAGCACACCTACCTGGCGGTGATGGCGCACTGGTGGCAGGACCTGGAGGCAGCATTTGGCAGTGTCAAGAGGGGTCCCGAAGCAGGGCCCTGCTTCAAGCAGAAGTCATGGACAGCCCTCACACCAATCGGAACAAATTCGAGGCAGCCCTGACCGTCATGGCGAGGGAGTGGGTTATGCCAGGTGTGTCCTTCACCAAGGGGGTGTGTGGTGATGGACAACATGGCCAACATACTGAGGACAGTCCATGAGGGGAGCTTCACCAGCATCCATTGCACCGCACACACCCTTCACCTGGTGGTCAGCGATGCTCTGGGCTTGGGGGAGAAAGGGATTGGGGCAGGCACCTTTAGCTCCCTGATCAAGCAGGGCAGGAAGCTGGCTGGTTTCTTTAACTGGAGCGTGAAGGGCAGCAACCTCCTCCGGGCGAAGCAGGTCAAACAAGGATCCCTAGTGCACCAGCTGGTGCAGGATGTGTCCACACGGTGGAATGCGACGTTCCTGCTGCTCGAGCAGCTTCTCGAGCAGAAAGTCGCCTTGCATCACGTTATAGGGTGACGGACAGCGGGGCACCTCCAGGGTACAATGGGGTGATATGAGAGATCCTGGCTCACACGGTCTTTGTGCTGAGACCAGGAACGGTCTCAGCACAGAGACCATCAGCTTCTCTACGGTCACCATCAGCCAGGTGACCCCTCTGGTCCAGAGTCTCCTGAGGAGACAGAGACCATCAGCTTCTCCACGGCCACCATCAGCCAGGTGACCCCTCTGGTCCAGAGTCTCCTGAGGAGACTGGAAGAGATTCTCCAGGGGTGGGATTGTGGCCCTCAGGGCAGGAAGCTGGTAGATGAGGCGGTTGCTCTGGTGCAGCAGCTGAAGGCAGGGCTGAAGGCACAGTTCGATGATCTCCTGTAGCAGGAGGAATACATTTTGGCAACCATGCTGGACCCCAGGGTCAAGGGCTGCATGGCACGCCAGACAGCGCTCTATGAGTACTGGAAGGGTGACCTGGTGGAGAGGGTCTGGCAGGCACTTCTTCTGCCTCTGCTGTGCCATGGGTTCTGTGCCACAGCAATCCAATGTCTGATGCTGCTGCCGCTGCTGTGCCATGGGTTCTGTGCCCCAGCAATCCAATGTCTGCTGCTGCTGCCACTGCTGCCTCTGCTGTGCCATGGGTTCTGTGCCCCAGCAATCCAATGTCTGATGCTGCTGCCACTGCTGTGCCATGGGTTCTGTGGCCCGGCAATCCAATGTCTGCTGCTGCTCCACCAAGGCAGCTGCTGCTGCTCTAATTCAAGTAGAGGTGCCAGGCCAGCCACCAAAGCTCAAGCCTTCCCAGCCTCTGCTGCTGCTGCCTCTGGGTCTTAGATGACTAGTCATGGTGCCACAGGCACCCCCAGGGGCCAAGCACTGAGCCTGCCTGCCCGGGCAAGCCGGGGTGCCAAGCCCCAAGCCTTCCCGGTATCTGCTGCTGCTGCTGTTGCTGCTGTGTCTCTGATGGCCTGCCATGCCCACATGGGCACCCCTGGAGTGCCCCAAGTCTCTGCCGTGGCAGAACTTTCCAAACATCCAGGGTGTGTGTGTGTGTGTCCGAACTCCATGGGACCGAACCCACAAACCTGAACTAAGTTTTCAGACCGAACGGCCGAACATCTAAACCCCGTTCTGTTTACACATCCCTAACAAATATCCTACACTTGGTGTGCAGTGACAACCTGCTTCTGGTGCATGCACCTTGAATTGGGTCCTTCGGGTGCAGTCCTAACCCTATTGAGGTCAATAGGACTTTCCTCATTGGCTTCAATAGGTGAGGATTGCAGTTTAAATTTAAGATAAAAGATAGACCTAATTTATATAGCATGAAAGACCATTCAAGGTCTCACAGAATTTGTCTCTAGGGGTAAAAATAGACATGATCTTGGCCCGTTTTGACCTGCAATAGCCCGGGACCCACCTGCAGGTGTGTGTAGGCACATCCACATGTTGGCCCAGGATTACCCCGGGCTATGTTGGTGTCTAGTCTGGGATGTGACCTCAGGAAATCTCTGAGGTCACAGCCAAGGCTAAATCCCACCTGACTGGGCCAACGCAGATTAGCACATCTGTTGTGGCCCGGCAGGGACACTGGGAGTACTGCATGGACAGGGCTGGCTGCCACATGTTTCTTGTGCTCTTGGCCCTACTCAAGCCGTGCGGCTGGCAGGACAGCTCTCCGGCCACAATCGCTTCAAGTTGGTACCTTGTCCTGACCTGGGCCATGTCGCCTATGATTTTTTTGCCCTGGGGCAGCCTGGGGATCGGTCCTGCTGGCTACATGTTTCTTTTACCCTAGGTGCTTTGATGAAGAAGTATGTAGCCTGATGGCAGACAACCACAAGGGCTCCAAAGCAGTTGTCAAAACTTCAGCTTTCATCTTGGACATTACGATGCCAAAACCTTACTTTTATAAGGTGCTGGAGTATAAATTTATTCAAATAATAAAAACCTCTAAAGAAGCCATAAATGTCTAATGAGTAATAATGCATGTTATCACCAAAGTATGCATACCAAAAGAATATGTGACCAGTACATGGAAGCACTATAATTTGCTATGCCATCTTTTGTATATGTTCATAACACATTTTTAAAACTATATTTTATAAACAGAGATATGCAAAACAGGACATTCAAATTTAAGACTGTTTCTCTGTCCTTAGTTAAAGGCTGTTTCTCTGTCCTTAGTTAACCCTGATTTTGTGCATCTTGGATCCCATGGTTGCAGCTACTGATATGCACAGATTTCAGATCTCTGCCTGTAGTACTTAAAGGGAATGGGAGTTTTGACATTTAGTGGGTGGAAGATTCTGTCCTTAGCTACATGAGCACCTCAATTCCTCTCTGAAAGAAGCAGGCATAATTACATTGACTAAAGTATAGTTACATGCCATTGTATAAGCAATGATCTTGACCCATGTTAACAAAGAAATTCTTATTGTTACATTTAATTTCTTTGGGGTGGTGGTGATTCAGTTTATGCCCTTTGCCATGTTTTGATTATATATGCACACAGAATCTATATATTTTACAATAATAATAATAAACACAATTTATTTTTAGAGCACACCGCCACCAAATGGTGCTCGGAGCACTTTACAAGAGAAAAATACAATATATAAAATCTATTAAATATAAATCCATGTAAAAAAAATTGAAAAGGGGAAGGAAACAGGGGGAGGAGAACATACATTAAAGTAAACCAGTAGTCGATCCTAAAAGCAAATAAATAAGTCTGTAGGTGCTTCTTAAAAGTAAGGAGGGAGGAACAAGACAGGAGCGAGTTCCATGCTGAAGAGCCCGCCACAGCAAATGCCTGATTGTCCGCTGACTTAAGACGCGATGGCAAGATCCCCAAGCATCGAGTGGTTTCTGAGCACAGATAACCATCAGTGTGAGGCTCCAGGGGCTGGTCTCAAATATAGCCAGGACCTATACCATTCAGGGCCCTGTCTTAAACTCAGGCTGTCACTCTACAGGCAGCCAATCCAGAGAACACAGGATGGGTGTAATATGATCATGGCTGCCCAAACTAGTAAGCAGCCACACTGCTGCATTTTGAACAAGCTGCAAACGACAGAGAAGCACCCATGGGGCAGTGCATAGAAGAGGGAGTTATAGGAATTAAGCCTTAATGGTCACCAGGGCATGGGTCACTGTAGCAAGGTCAACCTGTGATAAATAAGGGTGAAGCTTATGCAATTGCGTAGCTGAAAGAAACATTTCTGAACCACATCTGACATCTGAGTGCATAGGGACAGAACTGGCACTGGGTATGTGCATGATGCTCTTGCTGGAGTCTGACCATGTTGTTACCCAAGTCCACCTCTCCAGCCTTGCCTCTTTGGTGTGTAAGAAGCAGATGTTGGTGGTAGTGCCATTGGGCTCCACTACCATGTGTGTACTCGGAATCAGTTCAGTCCGTGTGTGTAATAAGCTGCGCTGCTGCATTCTGAACAAGCATTGCATGTACATGGACCTTGGATGGGGGCCAAAGTTTGCACATATATTTAAATTATGGCACAGTTCATAACTGAAATGTTTCTGTCAATCAAACTACACGCACATGTGCATAGTTGCAAATTGGGGCCTAAAATTAGTAGTTTTGATGGATTTTCCCTATGCTGAGCTCTCTCTCTCTCTCTCTCTCTCTCTCTCTCTCTCACACACACACACACACTGTTGTATATGCATATATTATGCATGTGGACTTTAATAGGACTGTGGTTTCAGAATGCTCTGGGGGAGGTATCCTCCGATCTTGATGACCGTTCACTCGTGGACCTCATGGCTCTCTGGAATATTCTTCTAACTGAGGTCATCAACTGAATGGCTCCTAGGCATCCAGTCCCTGACTGCTGTCAATGTATATCCCCCTGCTTTATGGAGGATCTGCGGCAGATGAAGCGAGAAGGGTGGCGGTTGGAGCAATGGTGGCGCTGCTCTCGTGCTGAAGCTGACCAATTGCAATATAGAGTCAATTTACAGACCTATGTCATAACTGTGCAGGCAGCAAAAAAGAAGGTTTTTTCTTGCTCTCATACCATCTGCAAAGTTGCATCCAACTGAGCTTTTCTGGGTGGTGAGGGTGCTGGTCAGTCCGGCCTCCTTCCTCCTGGAACTGGAATCTTCCAGTGCTCACTGTGACACTTTTGTTGACTTTTTTGTGGATAAAATCACCCATATTCACCACAATTTCAATGCCGCATTTGCAGCAGTAGGAGTCGGAGAACCAGAGTTAATGGAAGCCCCGCCTTGCCCTGTTTTATGGGATCTCTTTCAGTAGGTGTCACCTGCTGATGTGGAGGATGTCCTGGGGGCTGTCAGGGACACTTATTGTGAACTGTACCCATGCCCGTCCTGGCTGATTAAGCCCAGCTGAGAGACGTTAGGGCCATTGCTGGCTGGGGTAGTCAACACCTCCCTTAGGGAGGGGAGAGTGCCAGGCTGCCTCAAAGAGGCAGTGGTGTGGCCTCTGCTCAAGAAACTGCTCAAGAAGGCAGAGAGCCTTTAGGCAGGGCAGAGTGCTGGGCTGTCTTAAAGAGGTGGTGGTGCGGCCTCTGCTCAAGAAACCATCACTTGACATTGACTCCCTTGCCAGCTGTCAGCCTGTTTCTATGGAATGGGTAGTTGCTCGGCAGCTGCAGGGGCATCTGGACTGTATCGATTTTCTGGATCCCTCACAGTCCGGCTTTCGTCTGAGTTATGGCACTGAGATTTCACTTGTGGCTTTGGTCAACAAACTTCACCAGGAATTGGTCGACCCTGCTGTTTCGGTTAGATCTGCCAGCTGCTTTTGATACCGTTGGCCATGAGAAGTTGGTGACTCGCCTGCAGGACCAAGCTGGGGTGGGTGGGATTGTTCTTGAATGGTTCCGCTCTTTCCTGGCTGGGAAAACTCAGCGGGTGATGCTCGGGGAGTGTTCTTCATCTCCCCAAGACCTCTCGTATGGAGTCCTGCAGGGTTCCATCTTGTCCCCTCGCCTGCTCAATGTGCATATGCAGCCATTGGGTGAGGTCATGAGATGGTTTGGGGTTCAGTGTCATCAATATACTGATGACACCCAACTCTACCTCTCTTTTTCATCTGACCCAGACCTGGCAGTCTTGGTGCTTACTCAGTGTTTGGCAGCTGTGGGGGGATTGGATGAGGGAGAACTGTCTGAAGCTGAATCCCGACAAGGCGAAGGTGATGTTAGTGGGTAAGGTGGTGGGTGTGGCATTCCCTGTCATTGATGGGGTACACCCCCACTGGTCCCCCAGGTTCATAGTCTGGGAGTGCTCCTCTATTCCCAGCTCTGCCTGGATATTTGAAATGCAAGGAGCGCGTTTCACCAATTACATCTTGTGTGACGGCTTTGGTCGTATGTCTCGGACTTCAACCTGGCCACTATCATCCATGCTTTCATAACCTCAAGACTAGACAATTATAATGTGGGGCTACCCATGGTGATGGTTTGGAGACTGAACTGGCTTCTGTGCCCAATTCAAAGTGTTGGTGCTTACCTATAAAGCCCTATACAGGCTGGGCCCCACCTATCTGCCAGTTCACCTCACCCCTGAGTTCTTGATTGGTCCCTGCAGTCTGACAGGAGTGGCTTTCTCAAGTGGCTCGGGGGGGGGGTGACTGTGGAGAGGGCATTTTCAGTGGCCACACCTAGTTCCACCTAGTTGTGGAACTCCCTTCCAGTGGAGGCCCTTATAGCCCCGGACCTCCCCTCCTTTCAACAACAATGCAAGACCTGGTTGTTTCTCCAGGAGGCTGGTGTCTCACCTGTGAGTGGGAGGGACTGTTCTTGAATGGTTCTGTTCTTTCCCGGCTGGGAGAATTCAACGTGCGGTGCTGGGTGATTGTTGTTCTTTTCCCCGAGGCCTCACATGTGGAGTCCTGCAAGGTTCTTTTTTGTACCCTCTCCTAGTCAGCGTGTACATGCAGTTCTATTTTGTCCCCTCTTCTTTTCAACTGACCTAGACCCGGCAGTCTCGGTGCTTACCCGGTGTTTGGCAGATGTAGGGGACTGGATGAGGGTGAACCATCTGAAGCTGAATTCTGACAAGATGGAGGTCATGCTGGTGGGAAGGGCTGAGGGAGTGTTGGCCCCCGTCATTGATGGGGTATGCGCCCCATTGGTTCCTCAGGTCCGTAGCGTGGGGCTGGCTCCTTGACTCACAGCTCCACCTGGATGCTCAGGGGCAGCTGTGGCAAAGGGGACTTTCTGCCAATTACATCTGGTACGTCAGCTTCAGACGTATGTCTCAGACACGGATCTGGCCACCATTATCCATGCTTTCATCACCTCAAGACTGGAATACTGCAACACACTTTACGTGGGGCTACCCTTGGTGATGGTCCAGAGACTGCAGCTGGTGCAGAACACAGAGGCCCACCTCCTTACGGGGACAGGTTGCTGTGAGCATATTACACCAGTGCTTCGTTCATTGCACTGGCTGCCTATAGTCTTCTGGGCCCGATTCAAAGTTTGGTTTTGACCTATAAAGTCCTAAATGACCTGGGCCCCACGTATCTGCAGGATTGCCTCAACCCCTGGGAGGTCAGCCCCTGCGTTCGGCCGGGGATGCTTCCCTCATAATCCTCCGGGTATCTTGGGTGGTGACAAAGGGGGGTGTTCTTGGTGGCGGCACTGCGGTTGTGGAACTCCCTCCCGATGGAGGTCCATCTGGCCCCAGACCTCCCCTCATTCCAAACACAGTGTAAGACCTGGCTTTTCCACCAGGCCTTTGGTGAGAGAGATGGGTGATGGGTGGGGGGCTTAGGGAGGGGAAAGGGGGTTGTTGGCTCTGCCTGGGGTTATTTATTATTGTTTTTATACTGCTCTTATTGTTATTATTTATTGAATGATATTTTATATGTTTTAAATATGTTGTAAGTCACCCCGAGCTGCTGCAGCAGAAGTGGGCAGCTAAGAAATTGATATAAATAAGTAAATAAATAAATATGCACATTTAAGTAGTTGTGGAATTAGAGATTTAGATCTTTTTATCACAGCCAAAAGTTCTCCCATACTGTTGTCCCACTGTGGTCCCATGGCCTTCCTTAGCTACAGAACTATGAAGGTTTTCCTCCTTTGGAAGAGTATTGTTGAACATACTGAGAACATTCCCAAATGTCATAAAGCAGGAGGAAGGCAATTCTATTGCTGGTCAAGGAAGAAAAATTGCAAGAGTCCTGCAGACTGAGAGCTAAAGGTACCTGATTCAGAGTTCTCTTCTGGAAACCAGACAGGACCCTTTGGATTCAAGAATACTTCCTATGTCTGCTTATTTATTTATGTATTTCTCACTCTTTCCTGCAACCTCAGGGCAGCTTACAACATAAAACATACAAAAATATCAAATATAGTAAATATATTAAATCATATATATTCCAATTAAACCTGCTCCCACCCCACCTGCTAAAAGCCTGGCAAACTAAGTAGGTCTTACATTACTTGGGCTTTGGCGAACCTGTAAGGAAAGAGAATCCCAAAGCTCTGGGACAGTCACCGAGAACTTGCACCCGTGTTGTCTGGATCTGGTGCAATGATGGAACTTGCAAGAGGGGCCTCCCAGCTGATGTAAGGGGCTGCAATGGGGCATAGGGGCGGAAGGTGGTCTTTTAGATATTTAGAGTACAAGTTGTTTATTAAAATTATAAGCATTATTTAAATTTTTTACCCTGCCCTTCCTGCCAAAGGTGGCTCAGAGCAGCTTACAATATTAAAATACAAATATAAAACAACCAAAACCCGCCCCCCCAAAAAATAAAACGCCCCATAACCCTACACCATCCCAACACTCCCAAACTCCTAACTCACCCCTCCTCCCCCAACCGCCACTGCCAAACACTTTTGTGAATAAGCTTGCGCTGCCTCCTAAAGGCGCTCGCCTGGACATAAACAAACCTCTTGGGGGAGGGAGTTCCACAGCTGTGGAGCGGCGTCTGAGAATGCCCTCCTTGTCATGGAGACCAAGTGAAAAACTGGTACCTCCAGACAGGCATCCCCGTCGACTGCCAAGGCTGCGATGAGACATGGGAGGCCAGACAATCTTCTAGATAAATAATAATAATAATAATAATTAAAAAACAGTCTTCAAGGGCAGCCCCATGTAGAACACATTGTAGTAGTCTAGCTTCAAGGTGATGATGGATGGATAAACAGTGGCTAGGTCTGAATCAGATAGAACAGTTTCCATGTGATGTCATTACATGGTGAAGATGAGAGAGCAGCAACGGGAAGGAAGAAATACATACCTCCCACCTCCCATGCACACTTAGTGGAGGCTGTGACCCTTGATCAGAAGAGTGTAAGTTCCTCACCATCTCTTGTGATAAAAGGCAGAAGCCCATTCAGCTAGGTAGGATGTAATCCTCCACCATTCAAATCAATGGGAGCTGAGCCATTAACTTAAATGACAGAAGATTACAGTCCCAGTCATGCTTTTAATTCTAGTAACTGGGACACCGGGAAAATACTGGATACCGAATTTACCGGTATCCCAGTACTGGATTTATCAGTATTGGCATACCATATCTTTAACATTGGGCATTTTACTGGGGGTTTTTACATTGCAGCCGTTTATCTCAATGGCCGCAATGTAAAAAAAAGGTAAAGCACCCAATGTTAAAGATCCGGTATGCCGGTACAGGTAAATATGGGATTTATCAGATTAATCTGATACTCCCAAAGACCGGCAATATCGGTTCTCGGGAGAACCGGAATTCCCACCCCTAGTAACTAGACAACAATTTACCTTAGAGAGCATACCTTACTTTGCTGTTGGATTAAATTAGCAAAAAGATTATATTGAATCATCTGCCCCCAAATTATTCCAGTGTTTTTCTGCCTTTATTTTGTTGCATTTTTAAAAATAAATACTGAATGTAACTACATTGCAAACTCATTATAACATGTGGTGTTATAGCGCAAATTCAGTTTGAAGATATCATGAGGCATGGCTCCCAACGCATGTAATTAAAAGAACAGTAAACTTTGTTTTTCAGTTAAAATCGTAGTGCAATCATTCATGGCATACAAAGATGCAAGATTTTAGCATCCTCATCATAGCGTGAATTTGGTTAAAACACAGTGTGCAGTCTAGCTCTCAAATACCACATTATAGTGAAGTTGCATTGTATTAAGCCTTCCCAACCTCCTCTTATTTTATGATGGAAATGCTCTCTCTTTCATTTAGGTTTGCTTTGTGATACTCTTCATTGCAAGAAGTGTGTACAGATAAAATATGTTCTTTAATATTTTACAGAATAATTCTATATAATAATTCTATATAACAATTCTATATAAATGATGTGTTTAAAAACAAGTAACCTGAAGAATCAATCCAGTACCTGTTTGTTTTTCTATGATTTCTGATTAGGGGTGAAACGGCAAGCGGCAGCGGCAGTTCTTTTTGTTGGACCCATCCAATCCAACATCGCCTTCATGTACACGGCTCAGCACTTATCGATACTTTCTGCCACTTTCTGCTCAAGCATCTCGCTGTTCTCCTTTCTGAAAGTTTGAGAGACTCTCATGGACTTGCGTGAATTATCGTAAACCTTCAGGAACTTCCATATAATTTCGTAAAATTACATAAATTGTTGTGAACTACTGTAAATTGCTGTGTGTACTGTTTTGTGATTGGTGGATCAGATGAGAGCCCTGCTTTTTATTGGTTTTAGTGGCTGTCCTTTCTGCTTGAACTAGCACATGGGTATTAAAGGTAGCTCTCCCTTTATTCCTTCTCTTTCTATTTGACTTCTGCTGAAGGCTCGCTCATTCAGCCCCTTGCATGCCAGAGCTACCCCGTCTAATGAAAGAAACTCACATTACAACGGGCGCACACACACAAACAAGATATTTGGATCCATACCTGGTAAGTTGCTTTGTTATTCAATTGTATGAGATAGCAGAAAAGTAACTCGCTCATATTATACATGCCATTGACTGCAGGCACAGCAACCAACCAGCACGCACGCACTGCTTAGCGTATTTTATTTCCTTTTGAGGATATTTTTGACCCAGGAAATTCTGCTAGCATGGGGCAATTTGGAAGTAAATTAGAGAGGAAGGAATAAATGCAGATCTCTTCTTCTGCTAAAGAAGGCTCCTCATTAACAACTTAATCCTCAAAGTGCTCTACCAGGGCAAGCCCCATTCAGGTGAACGGGGCTTGTTGTGTGATCAAACAATTTGAAGACGGTGGGTGTCTTCAGACGTTACGAGATCACGGTGAACCACGGTGAATACCCACCTGTGGTCACCGTGTCTCGTACGTCTGTTTGCGACGCGCCAGATGTTGGCCACGGTCAATCCCCACATGGGGTCCGTTTGAACCACGTTTCCCGGGCTAGCCGGGGGAAGGTCCCGGGAAGTGTGGTCAAACGGACCCCGGGCCGTGACCAAGGAAAAGTCACGTCTGGCCGCGCGCCACGGCCCGGGATCCCCGGCGGGATCCAGGGCCATGGCACGTTCGGCCGGACACGGCGGCCGCATTGGCCCTGCCGCCCGCCCGTCTCCTCGGAGGGCAGGCGGCGGGGTGCGTGGAGGGGGCAGGGCTGTGCGGCCGCACGTTGCGCCGCGCGGCCCCGGCCCCTCCCACTTTCCCTGCCGGGATCCCCCCGGCACGTCTGTTGTGCCATTACGGGGTGACCCCGATGGGGAACGAAGCCGGTGGTCCCGGTACAGGGCCAAAGGGCCCCGTATCGTCTGAAAATACCCTGAGTTGAGAAGAGGGAGCCTAAACAGTCTATTGATATACTGAAATGGTGCTGAAAACCATGGGACAACTGCCAAAAATTGTCGTAAATATCGCTAAAACTGCCGTAACTGCTGTAAATTGCTGTGAACTATCGTAAATGCCATAAAAGTTACGTACATGCCCATAAATTCCGCAGCTGCCGTAAACTGTCCGAAATTTTTTTTTTAAACTGCCATAAATTGCCATTCGTTGCCGTTGGCCCGGTAGCAGACAAGCCGAAAAAGCAGCAGCCCAAAGTAGAACGGCAAACAATGTTTCCATTTCAGGTCTATTCCTGATTAAGTCACACAGCCCACAAATAGTCATTTCTGATTCTTTTGGATTCTATGTCAAGACAAATAATAAACCCAGACAGATCACATTAAATGATGTAACTGGAGATCTGCTTAACTTTCATATTCTTTTGCTGTATAAACTTTGCATTCATCATTGGGTGAAAACAGACATAACGCTAACCACCCTTTAACCACCCTTGGTGGTTATTTATGCATGTTGCAGGGCTGTATTGGTGCCCTATGCAGCCCTGAAACATGTATAAATGACCACCAAGGGTGGTTAAAGGGTGGTTAGCGTCATGTCTGTTTTCACCCATTGAATCTAGTGAATCGAATACCAAAATGCCATTAAATGTTAGAATGTCTTTCCCCCTCTTATGCAATTGAATTTGGGGCAGCTTAAATTGTTGTTAGTGCTAACACAAAAATGTACCAAGTAGTGCCAGTAACTTAAGTATGCCAGTAACTTCACTAAAACAAGCTAATTTATTTAAATATGAATTCTGGGGATAAGCAAACCTGTTTGGAAAATGAGGAAGAGTGAGGATAGAAAGGAAAAATAAAGTGGGTGGGAGAAAAGGGGAGACCTTGGGTAAATGCTCCTCATTCATCTAGAGGGTAAGTGGGGGAATCACACACACACAGCACACAAAGTGCTGCACTAGGCTTACGTGGGTGCCAAATCCTCTTTATGCTCAGACATCATTGCCTATTGCCTACTCTCACTTGCACATCCAGAGTAACCTCTCCAAGCCCAGTCCAGCCCCTCTGCGTGGTCAACCTGGAATATTCTCCCAGGTAGAAGTGTGTTCTGCCCTCCCACATTATTTTTATATACCACCAGCTTTATTGATATGTTTTATGGTTGTATTTTAAATGTTTTTAAATGTTTTTTATTGTTGTAAACTGCCCCGAGCTGCTGTGCAGGATGGGGCGGTACAGAAATCTAATAAATGAATGAATGAATGAATTACAGGCAGCAGCCCACTGACATGGGTCATGCTGCACAGTGTTGTCTCTTCCTGTGTGTGAGGATTCGCAACCCACTTAAGCCATGTGTAGAACTTTGGTGCACAGTTTGTTTATGGATATACAACCCACTTGTGCACCTGGAAGAATGAGGACTCATGTCAGCTGGGTTGTGGTCTACTGAGATCTCCATGAACTCCTACATAATTTCACCACTGTCTGAACAAGAACATGAACTCCTTTGGGTTTGGATCTGAGTCTGAATTAATACCGTTAAACCATTTATGCATCAAAAGATTCAAATTTGTATTCCTTTGACATTTGAAACATCAAGATGAAGGCCATTTTGGCATGGATGCCTCCCCCCCCCCCGCCCCCCTCCTCGCTGGGTGACCCTTTTCACACAGAGACTTTTAACACTGGTAAAATGGGTGTTCCATTTTATTATACATGTTGCAGTGCACCCACAGAGCACACTTCCACTTGCAGTCCTGCAACATATAGAATAAAATGTAACGCCCATTTTATCAGTGTTAGAGTGTCTGTGTGAAAAAGGCCAGTGTGCAGACAGGTGTGTGGTGTGGTGGTGGAGCATCCGTGAAAATGCCACGGTGGGGGGGGGGGGGAATGGGTGTGTTTTCGTGCAAACAGCACAGGTGGTGTGTGGGGTGCATGGAAAAGGCACACCTACCTCCAGCCACTGTCTGTGCACACCCATCCCCCACCCACCCATTCAAAAATGGCCTAAGATTAAAGTCTGATACTATTTTGGGCTCTGTTTGTGCCAGAGATTGCCAGACCTCCACTTCAGCCTCTCTATCCATGCCAGTGCTCAGCCCTAGCACCTTTTTGTGAAAATTAGGCTTGTCAGCAGTCAGCTCCAGATAAGTCCTTTTGACATTTTCCAACTGCAGTGTGCCCTTGCCCAGCTAGGCACCAGAGAATCCCATCAAACTATATCCAGCTCTCAGTGGTGGCAATGGCTGGCAGATAGGGCCAGCCTTAGTCAGGGACCATGAGGGCTGTGGCCTCTGACCTTTTTCAGAGAGGTCTCTTTAGGGAGGCCAGTCCTACTAGCCTTGGGACCAGTCCTCCTGAGGCCCCGGACAGATATTTCTTCAGGGCCCTCTCCCCACCTGTAAGACTCAGCCCCCAGGGTGGCTGCTTCTTGCAGCCCCTCCCCCCCATCACCTACTAGGGTATGGGGAGCAGGGCCTTGCAGGAAAGGGTTAAAGAGGTAGGGCTATGGAGGGTGGGGGCATGGGCCCCCCACATTTTATTTTTGCACGTGGCCTTGCAAATTCTAAGGCCAACCCTGCTGGATGGGTCCAGTAGAGCAGCGTCTTCCAACCATCTGAGTACCTCCATGCTTCCAGAGTCAAAGGCAGGGGAGCTTCCAAACCAGGCTTGATCCCCAGCACTTCTTATTTTACAAATTAAGCACTAATTCATCTTAAATAACACCAACTCAGTTGTGCTCATTGGATTCTTTAAAGAAATAAATAAGAAAATAAAAAATAATCATTTATGCCAGATTGTGGTGATAGATTGATTTTCATCAGGTGCTGACACGGAGAAAGCAAATTCATTTCCCCTTGGAACCTGCAAACATTTTACATATAAATAAGAAGTATTATGCAAATATTAGCACACATATTAGCTGTTAACTGACTTTCCAGATGCCCCCAAAACCCATAATGGGCAAATAAATGGTTGTCTAATGTAGATTTTTATTATTAAAAAGGTGATATATTTATTATTTTAATGAAACTGCTCCCTAACTCTAGAAGCACATATGAAACCATTCATATTTAAAGCAGGACTATATTTGAATTCTTTTTGAGAGAGGAAAACCATTTGTTCCTCAGCTTAGGCCACATATTCCAAGTGTCAGCTGAGAGGGAATTTTCTCCGCTCAGGTTATAAATTCCTGAAATTAGGGGTTCATAATATGAAAATGGAGAGAGGCCTTTATTTATAGCAGCACTAGCAGATGCTACAATAATGAACACTGGCCTTTTAAGCTGTCCTCGTTTATGCATTCAAATCATTCCTACCAATTTTTATTATGAGCCATGTAATGTAACGTAATGTAATGTGTTGTTTCTCTGCCGTACAGTCAAAACATACATTTTTCATATGCATATGTCTCTTCTTGTGGCTAGGGCTCTATAATTGAAAGCACTTTATCAGCAAAGGAGTTAATGACAGTAAGGGGGAGATTTAGGTACACAACTCCTGTTGATAATAGGAGTTTCACTCTGCTGAAAATGTATTACTAAATGTTTACTGAAGATAAGGGCAGAATATATTTGTGGCATGAACTTCAGATAATATTTTACCTGTTCTTTGAGCAGGTAAGTAAAACAAACACTTCACTCAAAGGTTTGCAATAGCCAAGTCAGCAGTAATTTACAAAGGGGGGAAATCCCAACCTTGACTTATTCAGCTTATACTGTTGAGGCTAAAAGGTGATGTTTAGTTTTTGGTAAGATTGCAGAGGTGAGGAAACTTCAGCCAATGGGCCAGATCAGTAGGGACTATAAATTTACTTTCTCCAGATGTCTGTTTTTTATTTGGCCCCTTTTCAATTCCTCCTGGATCTTGCTTGTGGATCAAGCTCCTACCCTCAAGCACCACAAGAGGAGACATCTGGAGAGCAGGGGAAAGAAGCAAAGATGGGGGCATGCAGTCACGGACAGGGAATGGATCCATGATCTCGACCCTCTCTTTGGTTGACCATGGTCAACACAACCAGCATTCTCCAGCTGCTGGTGTCCTCCTTTCTGCAGCAACTGTGCTGGGCTCCCATATTCAGGCCACTGCTGTGGTGACCCCAGCCTCCATCTCCTTTTAATGCAGCAGTGCCCCACACTGCCCAACAGGGGATGCTGTGGAGATTGGTGTGCTGCTGTTTTGCTACTCATGCTAAGCACCACCCTTTGAAACAGGGTTATGGGACTGGGGGAGTTCAGGTTAGGTTATACACTGCCAGCATGCAGATGCACTCTGAACCACAGCCAAGGTACTGTTGGTTTCCCAGTTCTCTAGTCTGGCAGTGCGACAGCATCATTCTGTCTGTAGGCAGCAGAAACACTCACCACCTGCCCAAGAGAAGCAATAGTGGTGCAGCTGGCCTCTTACAGGATTCAGGTAGGACTCCTTGGATTGATTGATTTTGCTGTTCCAGGTCATTGCAGGAGGTTGGTGTGTGGTGTGTGTGGCAATTTGTCCAGGTCATCTAAATAGCTAGGGCCAGCCCTACTCCTATGTACTCCTCCTTCTCCTATTTGAGGTAATGTGTACTTCAGGGATGTACTACACGTTACTTTAAATAGGGATGCAGTGAAAGGCCAGACCCATCACTTTCTGAGTCCAGGAATGGTAACTGTGCTGTGCTCGCTATTTTTCAGTTCTCACAATTCTATTACATATCTCAGGATAGTTGGTATTTTTATTGGAAGCCCCGCTACTGGAGTCAAGTGACTGCATGATAATCTCAGACTTCATTTTTTTTAAAGTAAATGTATAGTCCCTACTGATGTAAAACAAAACCCATGCAAACATGACGGGAGTGAAAGGTTTATGATTTCTGAATGCCCGAGGCTGGAAATGCTGCAGTCTCTCCACGCACGTCCCTCTCTATAAACACTTGAGTCAAAGCCACTTATCTCCGATCTCTGCACTGGCTCCGATCTCTGCACTGACTGCCTATAGTCTTCCGAGAGCAATTCAAGGTGTTGTATTGGCCTATAAAGCCCTACACGGCTTGGGCGCTGCCAACCTGCAGGATTGCCTCACCCCCCGGGTCCTGGATTGGCCCCTGCAGTCAGCCTCGGATGCCCGTCTCGGGGTCCCCTGGTTTTCCCAGGTGATGACAATGAGGAGGGTGCTCTAGGTGGCGGCACCGAGGCTCTGGAACTCCCTTCCGACAGAGGTCTGCTTGGCCCTGAACCTCCCCTCTTTCCATCGACAATGTAAGACCGTTCCACCAGGCGTTTGGCGAGGGAGACTGGTGACGGGGTTGAGATGGGGTGGGGGTTAACTCCACCTGCTATGCCTTGTGGGATGTTTTTATGTTATTTTATATATTTATTTTATTGTAGATTTATATTTTATATTGTGATTTGTTATGTTTGATATTTTGTGTTGCTGTGAGCCGCCCCGAGCTGCGACAGTAGGAGGGGGTGGCATAGAAGTTTAACAATAAATAAATTAAATGAAATAATGTAGCCATTAAGTATTTTGTCTACTACATATTTTCTGCCACTCAAGTGTTCTGTCTTGATCATGAGAACATAAAAAGTGCTATACTGGGTCAGCCAAATTGTTTGGGTTGCCACCTATGCAATTTTTAAAGAAACTCTTATGAAAAATTGCATAGGTGGCAGCCCTCCGAGTGGTTCTTCTAGCCCAGCAGTGGCTAGCTTCAGCTGCTCCTGAGAAGTACATAGCAAGTGATCAAAATGGAATGATCCATGTCTTGCTATTCACTCCCAGTCCCCAACAGTCAGAGCTCTCAGCTCCTGATCAACTTGACTAGTAGACATTTATGGACCTATCCTCCAAGAACCTTTCCAATCCTTTTTTGAACCCAGCCATGCTATTGGCCTTCACAAAATCCTCTGACAATGAATTCCACAGGCTAATTGCATGTGGAGTGAAAAAGTATTTCTTTTCATTTGTTTTAAATCTGCTGCTAGGGTGTCCCCCAGTTGTAGCATTTTGAAAGGGTAAATAACAGCTCCCTATTTACTTCCTCTGCACCACTCACCATTTTGTAAACTTCTACCTATCCGCCCCGCCCTGCTGTCTCTTTTCTGAGCTGATGAGCCCTAACCTATGGAGTAGGGTGGCCATACCTCCCCTTTAAAAGAGAATGCTTATGAAAAATACATGATGCAGGGCTGAATTGGTTCCATGTATTTTTCATACGTGTCCTCTTTTAAAGGGGAGGTATAGCCACCCTACTATGGAGCTTCTCTCCCTATGAAAGCCATTACATAGGGATGTGCGAACGCGGTTCGGCCGTTCGGTGTCCGGCCCAAACTCGGCCCGTTCGAATGGCCGAACTGAACACAGAACCAGCCAAACAGTTCGGTTGCATTCAGGTGAGTTTGGATTAGTTCAGGTGGGAAAAACAGGGCTGGAAAGCCTGGGGGGGCAGCTGAGGACAAGACTTCCTGGCACCAGGGGTGGAGAGGCTTGAACTAGCAGCCAGCCTGCCCAATCACCATCCCTCTTTTCCTCAGACCACTGGCTTCACAGTCTGCAATTGGCCACGGGCTGGGCTCCACAGAGCCAATGGGGCTTGTGGTAAGGTGGGCGCAACAAGTAACAAAAGTAATTGCCCTCCCCCCCTTCTAATTCCTTTTGAGCTAGCCACTGATCCTGTCAGCAGGCGTTTTCAGAAGTCTCCCTCTCCCAGCAGTTTGTGTTCCTCCTCCTATTTCACCCATTTCCACACATTTACCTTCATAGATTCATTTATTTAGATTAGATTAGATAGATGTAGGTGTTATTTTTATTTTTTACCCCTCCCTGTGTTCTTTCTCCCTCCCCTCCGTTGAATCCTTCCCTCCTCCCTGTATATATTCCATCCCTGATTCCCTTCCCCTGTTTTTGGATTTATTTAGAGTACAGCATTAGATTGATTTAGGTTTCATTTCAGTTTTGTACCCCTCCCTGTGTTGTTTGTTGTGAGCCGTCTGTGCCCCCCACATCCCTGTGTGTGTATATATATATATATAGATATCAGATATTAGATAGTTACTATAGATAGATAGTTGTAGGAGTTAACTTAGTTATAGAGATAGATAGAGATAGTGTGTAATGATTCAGTTTTAATATTTTATGGTGTGTTCATAGGACTAGGCCTTTGTAGATATTAGATAATATTCCATTTAGTTCCATAGGTTTTAGAATAGTTTATAGCAGTTAGAGTTAGTGTAGTAGATAGATAGATAGATAATATTCAAATTCTGAATAAATAAATAAATAAAATATAAAATCTTCCTCCGCATAATTTGGAAAGGAAAAATGGAGAAGGGAAGCAGGAGAGGCCGGTCTGCTGCCCATAAGGCAGGCAATGGGGCATGTGACAGAAGTAGCAGGGGCCGTGCCAGCGGAGTGGCAGGCATCAGCAGCAGCCCGAGCCTATCACCATGCCCCAAACTGCATAGGCCTGATTTTGCAGTCGGGCTTCAGAGGCTCCCAACAGTGGCACTAGCCGGGGTGTGGTTCGGCAGCACCTCCTGCCAGCATCCTCCACTGCCACGCAGGGCACTGGAAGACGTGCAGTTCAGGAGGCTGTGGCTGTCTTTGCTGCAGCTTCAGGAGCAGGTGCTTTGGGGTTGGATGTTCCTCAAGGGCCACCAATGGCCCCGATTGTTGATGTGATCTCCAGCAGTCCAGGGCTGGTGGATCCCACCCTGGATGCTAGAGGCATGGTCTGATCCCCGGGTAATGGCAGCAGGGAGAGGAGCTGCAGCAGCAGCTATAGGGGACACAGGGAGAGTGGCAGCAGCAAGTTGGGCAGTCCATCAGCCTCAGGGTCCCAGTACTCCCCTTCATGGAGGAAATCATTCTGATTGAAGACAGCGAGGCAGACACTAGTCCTGCGGAGGAGATGTCTGGTGCTGATGACTGTCCTTCCGAGAGCTGTGTTGCCACCATGTTCTGCCCCTCTCAGCAGCACTGTCAGTGGTGTGTCACCCGGTGTGGGCCAGAAGGCAGGAGGGGGACAAGTCTGGGTGCATTTTATGTTGGTGTGGGCAGATGATCCGAGGGAGGTGCAGTGGACTTTGTGCCAGAAGATGGTGAACCGTGGGCAGGTGCTCACCAACCTTGGCACAACTGCCATGACGAGGCACCTGAAGGGATGCCATAATGCTGTGCTGCTAAGCAGGCAGGCAGGGGATGCCAGCAGGTTCCCGACTGCAGCGGCCAGTTGTCCACCTCCATCAGCGGGCAAGCGTCCTGCTCGAACATTTGCCTCTAGCAGCAGGAGTGGTATTGCTGCTAGGGGGGAGCAGTAGAAGCAGCAGCAGCAGCAGCAGTGCACCATGGAGGAGCTGGGGTGGGGCTGGGGGCAGCTGCCAAGTCCATCAGCAGCTGCAGGACATGGAGGGCAGCGTGGCTTTCAACTGAAAGCCATGCGTATGTTGGGGAAAATGATAGCGCTGGATGGGCAGCCCTTCTTGGTGGTCGGGGACATGGGGTTTAGGTGCCTGATTGGGTTCCTGGCCCCCCAGTTTAAGCTTCCCTCACGCACCACCCTAAGTCGGCAGGTGGTGCCAGCCTTATACCGGACTTTAAAGGAGCGGGTGAGGGAGCAGCTGGCAAGGGCTGAGGGTGCCACCGTCCACTTCATCACAGACCTGTGGTCAAGCAGGAACGCACAGCACATCTACCTGGCAGTGATGGCGCACTGGTGGCAGGACCCGGAGGCAGCATTTGGCAGTGGCAGGAGGGGTCCCAAAGCAGGGAATAGGTGGGCCCTGCTTTAGGCAGAAGTAATAGATGGCCCCCACATGTCTCGGAACATCGAGNCACGCCAGGTGCACCCTTCACCAAGGGGTGCATGGTGATGGACAACGCGGCCAAAATATTAAGGACAGTCTGCGAGGGGGGCTTCACCAGCATCCATTGTGCAGCACACACCCTTCACCTGGTGGTCAGGGACGCTCTGGGCTTGGGGGAGAAGGGGATTGGGGCAGGCACCCTTAGCTCCCTGATCGAGCAGGGGAGGAAGCTGGCCAGTTTCTTTAACCGGAGCGTGAAGGGCAGCGACCTCCTCTGGGCAAAGCAGGCCGAGAAAGGCTCACCAGTGCACCAGCTGGTGCAGGATGTGTCCACACAGTGGAATTTGACGTTCCTGATGCTCAATCAGCTTCTCGAGCAGAAAGCCGCCTTGCATCACATTATATGGTGATGGATAGCGGGGCACCTCTATCGGGGTGCAATGGGAGATCCTGGCTCACACGGTCTTCGTGTTGAGACTGTTCCTGGCTGTGACAGAGACCATCAGCTCCTCCAAGGTCACCATCAGCCAGGTGACCCCTCTGGTCCAGAGTCTCCTGAGGAGGCTGGAGGAGATTCTCCAAGGGTGTGATTTTGGCCCTCAGGGCAGGAAGCTAGCAGATGAAGCATTTGACCTAGTAGAGCAGCTGAAGGCAGGACTGAAGGCATGGTTTGATGAGCTCCTGAAGCGGGAGAAATATGTTTTGGCAACCATGCTGGACCCCAGGGTCAAGGGCTGCGTAGCATGCCAGACAGCACTCTATGGGCACTGGAAGGGTGACCTGGTGAAGAGGGTCCGGCATGTAGAGCAGGCTCTGGAGAGTGTGTGGCAGCAGCAGAAGGACTCCCCTGCGGATGGTGGGAGTGGGAGAAGCCACCCCTTTCAGCCAGCGGGGTCTGTCCCTGCCCCCAGTCCTAGCAGTAGCCGCACCAGCAGCAGGTTGAGCAGCAGCAGCACTCCTATTGCCAGCAGCAGCAGCAGCTTGTATGTGCACAGCACTCTGGCAAGCATGGGCTCATGCACAGCAGGGCAGGCAGCGTGACTGAGGCAGTGGTTGAGGTGGTGTCCAAGGACAGTTACGTGAGGGAGTATGACAGCGCCTCAGCAGCAGTGAAGAGCTACCTGGAGGAGGAGCCGTGCATAGAATCCAGCAGCGATCCCTTAGCCTACTGAGCCAGCAAGACCAACGTGTGGCCAGTCCTGTCCAAAGTGGCCAAGGGTCTCTTGTCCCACCCACCAACCAGTGTCCCCAGCGAGCGGGTGTTTACCATGGCGGGGGACATTAGCTCGCCGCACCGCCTGAGACTGGGGGCCAAGTTGGTGGACCAGTTGCTTTTTATAAAGGTGAACCTTCCACTGTTGGGATTCCCCAAGCTGCCTCTGGACATCGATTGATTGTGTAGTGGCACACGCCATCCCATGCCAAGGGCAGTCTTGGGATGGGGTTCCTCCTCAATCTGGGCTGCTGCTGCTGAGGGGCTGTCCCTCCCTCCCAATGCCCGGCGCCTTCCCTGCCTCTGTCTCTCTCTCTCTCTGAGTAGATGGCCTCGGCCGGCCTATCTGACTGACCTCATGATGCAGGGTGGCATTGGGAAGCTGAAAACCTTCTAGCCAGACTCTGTCTAGACGATCTCAGCCCACCTATCTGACTGGCTCTCTCTCTCTTGCACTACAGTCTTCACCAGCCTATCGGAGTGCCCTGCCAAGGTCCCAGCCTGCCTTCCCTACTGTCTCTCATGCCACGCTGCTTGTCTGTCCACCCTGGTTGCCAAGCTCAAACCCTGCCTCAGCCTGCCTTCCGATGCTCATGCCACACTGCCTGTCTACTGCTGCCGCAGCTGCCTCTGCTGTGTCATGGGTTCTGATACTGGGCAGTCCAATGTCTGCCATTGCTCCACCAATGCCTCGCAGCCTGCAGTGTCAGGCCAAGTAGGGGTGCCAGGACAGCCACCAAGCCCCAAGCCTTCCTGGCCTCTGCTGCTGCTGCTGCTGCTGCTGCTGCTGGGTCTCAGACAGACAGCCTTGGCACCACAGTCGCCCCTGGCAGCCAAGCATTGAGTCTGCCTGCCCGGGCAAGCTGGGGTGTCAAGCGCCAAGCCTTCCCAGTCTCTGCTGCTGCTGCTGCTGTGTCTCCGATGGCCTGCCATGCCCCCACGGTCACCCCTGGAGCGTCCCAAGCCTCCTGGCGGGGCTGAACTTTCTGATCATTCGGGGGGGGGATTCGAACTCCGTGGGACCGAACGCATGAACCTGAACTAAGTTTTCAGACCAAACAGCTGAACATCCAAACCCCGTTTTGTTTGCATATCCCTACCATTCCATGCCTTTGATCAGGGACCTGTATTAACTGCATTTCCCCCATTGCCACTAATGGGGAAAATGCAGTGGACAGGGGTCCCTCCTCTCTGCCTTTGATACCCTTTGTTACCCTTCTCTGCATTATTTCCACTGTTCTTTTTTGATATTTGGCAATCAGAACTGCATACAACACTTAAGGTGGGGATGCACCATGGGTTCATATAGTAGCTCTGATATTCTCCATTATATTTTCTATCCATTTCCCAGTGATTCCTAGCTGTTCTGTTTGCTTTTTTTGGCCACTGCTGCGCATTAAGCTGATGTTTTCAATGAACTTGGTACCTAAAATGAGCTCCATCAGCATAGTATGGAATGTGAAATGTACTATGGTTCTGAGCAGTTGCAACAGAGACATGAAACATAACTAAACATTTCATCTCCTTTGAAATTAGGCTCTCTAACAGCCACAGAAAGTATGCAACTTGTTTTAACTTGAATTGTGTAAAAAACATTCAAAGGTTCTCAATGAGGGGATTTAGGCAAGGAAGTCCTGCTAGCTTTAAGGCAAATTCTGCTCCTAATTCTTTCTTAGACAACAGTAAGACCAATAAGCTCCTTTCCTATAGAACTTCAGCATTAAATGCTTAGCAGAGAGAAAAATAGTGCAATTTGTCTTTGGAGCATTTTAGAAAGGAACTTGGTTCTAAATCAATCACTGGACAAATCTTGAAGCCCTTAGTTAAGTTAAACACACTGTGGAGTCTCTCAGTGACAATGCAGCTCCAAATTACTCACAAGCAGAACTATACACACACACATTAAATAACTGTGTTGAGTGACAAAATGGGGCAGTGTGCACAAATCATTCCATGAAGGGCATAGCACTCTATTATGTCAGCAAGGCTAATTCAGAGGGCTCTTAGGGCATGCATAAAACCATTTGAGGTAATATCCTGGCATTACAGTCCTGTATGACTAGGCCTAAATCTTCTTCGAGTAGGTCTGTGCTGTCCTCACAGAACACCTGGGTGGTGTGGGATACTATCACTTTAAGAGGCTGTTACCCAATGTATCCTTTGGCTCCTACAACCAGTCAGAGTGTGCCCTGAGAGAACGTGTAAGCAGAATTTGGTACGCAGAGCTGCCAGAAGGAAGCACTCTGCCTGAGACACATAGAGGAACCCTCCTGTATATAATTCAAGAATGTTGTAAGTAAACTGCTTTCCTACAGAAACTAGAGCTGCTGGTGTTTTTCTGGAGACCTATAAACAGGGCCCCGAGGGAAACGCGGGTCTGTGATTCGCAGATTTCCCGCAGAATTCCCCTCCCCCCACGGAATCTCCTGCCTCGCTTACCCCAGCGCAGAATTTGTAGCCTGTGCTGGGGAGACGCGGGGCAGGAGATTCCATGAGGGGATGGGAATAAACAAACTCTTGGGACTTCCCCTCCCCAGATTCCAGGGCTTGCCTCCCCCATTTAGAAAACTAATAACTTACTCTGCAGCAGTTGCTCCAGTGTGCTCGTCCCCATCCGGCTCCTGGCCTCTTCCTGGCCCCTCCTCCCAGAGCAGCGCAGCCAGATGACATCATCCAGCTGCATCGCCCTGAGAGGCCCCGTTGGGAGGAACCAGGAAGAGGCCAGGAGCTGGATGGGGACGAGACACTGGAGCAGCTGCTGCCGCTGCCACTCCTAAGTCACTGCTGCTGCCTGCTCCAGCCATAAGGTAAGTAGGGGGGGGGCTCCTGGGGTTGGAGGTTGCCTGCTGCATCCTCTGGATTCCCATGTGGTGTGTGTGTGCGTGCGTGTGTGTGTGTGGGGGGGGGG
>QEPC01015552.1:2142868-2154470 GCA_003113815.1 Sphenodon punctatus
AAAATGCTGGAAATGGGATGTGTGTGGTAAAATTGGACTCAGGCTGTGACTGGGGTGCTTTACAAGGATGGGTCCCTGTGTTTTGGGTTTATAAATTATTTATTTTAAGCTTGATGTGCATGTAGACTGTGTTGTCTTCCATCTGATGTTAACCCTGGGAACTCCTTGCTGCTGGGTTATGCCAGTGTTTTTGGTGTTATGCCAGTGTTATGCCAGTGTTTTGGGTGTTTCCCTGTGTTTTAGGTTTACAAATTATTTATTTTAAGCTTGATGTGCATATAGACTGTGTTTTCTTCCATCCGATGTTAACCCAACCTGTACCACATGATAGCAGGAGTTCCCATGGCCCCTGTTGTGATAGGGGACCCCACCTACCCGCGTGGCTCATGCAGGCCTATCCAGTGGCATGCAACCCAGACCACCGCATGTTCAATGAGTGCTTGTTGTCCGCACGTAGCATGGTGGAGTGGGCCTTCGGGCTCCTGAAGATGCGCTGGCAGCTACTGATGAACAGGAGCCAATTCGACCTGGACCACGCCCCCATCCTTGTCCTGGTAGCGTGCATCCTTCACAATGTATGCGAGACAGGAGGTGCTTCCCTGAACAACCCACCACCGGTGCACAGGGCCGTCCCCATGCCCCTTTACTAACATGCCCAGGGTGGGGCATTCCAGTGCATCTCAGAGGAGAACACCCCTTCAATAAAGCTGGGTAGTACCCATGAACCACAGCCCTGCCTCTATGCCATGTGTGGGTGACAGGAGTCCCAGGAATGGGTACCGTGGACTGCCGGGTTGTGTGTGCACTCTCCTCGCTGTCTGCCATGGGGTGCTCGGGCCCTGCAGAGCCCTGCCTGCTGCCTCTCGCCGGTCCGCCAGTGACATCACTGGCGGGTCGGTGAGGAGGAACAAGAATGGGATAAGCGATCATCATGTGCACCTATCTCTGTCCTATGCTGGGGCCTGGGCCACTGCAGGCCCCGTGGTCACCCAGGGAGCCCCCTATGCCCCACACGAGCATAACATGTAACATGGAGCAACCCCCTATGAAGGGGGCCTTTGTACTGACCCTCCCATGGTATTACGGACCCTGCATGGGCCGGAACTGCTTCATGGAGCTGGTACGCTTGGCTGCAGCCATGGCCGTGGCTCTATGGATCCTGTGGTGTGTGTGCTCGGTGCGAGTTCTGTACTGTGTTCCCTACCAGGACAGTGCCCTGTGCGGTGCCCCGTCATTCCTGTCCAGTCCCCCCTTGTAGCACCCCCACCCAACAAGGCCCTGGGGTGCTGTGTCCTTACCGGAGGGGGTGGGGCAGCCACCATGGGCGGTTAGTTGTCCTGGGGTGCACGGTCCTGGGGTGGGAGTGTCACTTCCCAGTGGAGGGGTTGAGGTTGCAGCGGGGGCAGGACCATGGGGGTGAAGGCTAGAAGGGAGGCCCTGCTAGCAGGGAGGCCCTGCTAGCAGGTCCCAGTGCACTATGTGGGGGAGGGGGACCCCGTGGACCAGGCCCAGGTAGGGATGTTGCTGGGGGAAGCACAGGTGGCCAAGGTGCATGGGGGGGCACTGGCACCAGTGGGAGGCTGCCATGGTGTTGGTCAGCCGCCGACCCTCCTTCCGCGGCATGGCAGGGCCTGTCGCACTGGGGGTCACACTGCAGGGCCTCCATGGCCTCCCCCATGAGGTCCATGAGCTGTGAGGTCTGACCCTCCAGCCCATCACAGGTGCGCCGCTGCTCGTGTTGGAGGGTGGCAGCCTGTCCCAGGGGTGTCAGTGTGGGACCAGGCCATCATGGCAGCCAGGACCTCCCAGTCCCTTTCCCCCTCCTCTCTGATGAGCTCCCTTGTGAGCGCGAGCTTCCGGGAGTGCACCACGGCTAACTGCTGCGATTCCTCCAGCAGCTCCCTGCCAAGGTTCTCCCTCTGGCTCCAGTTCCTGGTCCGCATCTCCTGGTTCCACTTCACACTGCCAGCAGCTGCACCCCTCACGCGAATGGGTTCCTGGTCTGTGAATGAGAGGTTGGATGCCATGTTAGTGCTTCCGACCTGTGTGCCCCACTGCCTGCTACCACATGACCTGGGGTGCCTGGTGGGGCATCCCCCATAATGTGGCAGCTCCCCTGTGGCCCCCCCTCCCTACCCTCTCTTGGGATGGCCCCCCCTGCAGCTGATCACTGCTGGTGGGGCCCGTGACAGTCATGTGTGCCGTGGGGTCTGATATGGGCCCACCAGCCCCTCCCACCTGTCCCCAACACTCTGAGCCCTGTTGGGCCCTGCTGGTTGTGGTTACGCACCCCTGGGTGACCCCTCCCCACCCTGTACTTCCGCCCCCCTCTGCACCCTGCCCCTCTGTGGCCCCTTGGCTGGTGTGCCCCACCATGGAGGTGCGCCCACCTGGTGGTGTGGGTGCTGCTGGGCCCGCCTCATCCCCCTTCTCCATGACCTCCACCTCGTGCACCTCCATGCTGCCTTGTGCTGCAATGGGATGGGAGGGGATTAGTGTTTATCATTGCCTGGGCCCTGGCCGCTGCGCCTCTGTCCGGGCCGTCCCTCCCACCCCCCATGGCCCTGCTGGGCCGAGCATACCTGGATCCTGTTCCTCCACTTCCTGGGGGCCGTCCCGGATCTCCGCTTGTTCTGCGTGTGCCACCTGTCCCTGTGGCCAGTAGACCTGTGGGTGTTGGGGGTGCGTGTGGAGTGTGGTGGTTCGACGCTTGGATTCCTGGGGCGCCTCCTCCCCCTGTGAAATAAGGCTGTCCCCTCCCGCTTCCTGTCTGGCCTTGCCAGGGGCACCTCCCACCTCTGATCCATGGGGTCAGTCAGGGGTGGTTGCATGTTGGCCCTGCATCTGCCCCTGGCGAAGGTGCTGCCATGTGTGCGGGAGGCCACAATGTCCCCGGCCATGCAGAGGAACTTGTCCAGCTCCTCCTGGAACATGAATGTGTGTATGGCCTGGCCGGACTTGAGATTGTTGTCCTTGATATGTTTATATCTGGACCTCAGGTCCTTTGCCTGCTGCATGCACTGGGTGACATTCCTATTGTACCCCTGCCACTGCATCTCCTGGGTGATGGCTTCATAGACCTGTCTGGTCTTGTAGCTGCGCACCAGATCATGCTGGATCCTTTCGGACCCCCACACGCGTATAAAGTCCCATATCATCTACCTTGCCCAGGGCTCCCCCGTTTGGGACCTGAGTGTGGGGGGCTGATCGGCTTGGAGGAATGGGACCCACCCTGTGGATGTGGTAGCCATGGTGATGGACGTGTCCTGTTGGGGGTAGTGCATTAGGGGTTACTCCGGGTCCTGCTGGCCCCCTTCATGCCCCCGAGGGGCCTGCCCTCCCTTCTCCCCCCTGGGGTGCCCCTCTGCTCACCTGGCTGTCCGGGGGGGCCCTCATTGGCCATCATCCTGGTGGTGCGGTCCTCCATTATCTGGGAGCTGTCCTGCAGGGATGGGGGACTGGGTTATGCATCTGCCGCCTGCCCTGTGTTCCCTGGCCCATGGTGCCGGGCCTGGGGCATTGCCCTTCCATCCCAGTTGGGGGGCGGTTCCCTTGCAGTCACCTCACTATCACTGATGCTCCTCAGGCCATGCCCCTGGGATGTGCTGGGATGGGGGTCCTCGGTCTGGGGAAGGGGGTCGGTGTAGGCCCTCTGCCCTGTGCTGGGAGACGTGCATTGTGTTATGGCCTGGTGCATTCCTCTTCTTTTCCCCCTCCAGGGAACCCCCCCTTGTATCTCCTGGCCTGCCCCCCGCCAGGGGATGGCCCCCCTTGTACCTCCTGTCCGGGCCCCCCCGTACCAGTGACTGTGGACTCCCCCTTGTGCCTTCTGCCTGGGGTGCCCCCCCTACACTGCCTTTCCGGGGCTTCCTCCCCCCCCATGGGCGCTCCTCGGTCCCTGTGATCATCCAGCCCCTTCCCGTGCGTGGGGCATCATCGGCTCCCTTGACCTTCTCGTTGGCCTTCCCGGTCAACATCGTGGGATCCCACATATGTGTGCCATGGTTCCACCCTCCTTTACGGGCTCTCGGCCGGACGTCCGGCATCCGCCCCCCCCCGTGGGCATGTTTGCGTGGCAGCACGTACATGACCTGTGGCACCGGCGCTGTGGGGCTCCACTGGTCTGGTCCATGTGGGTGTGGGTGTTTTCACTCTTACATGGATGCTCGGGTGTTGGACACCCATCTCCACCCCATGGAGGGTGCCGGCTCCCTCGCGGTTGTTCCGTGGGTGTTGGCGGGTGGGTCGGGCACGTGCCCCCACCCACTCATAGACTTTTACACGGATGCTCTCCCACCCATCTGATGGGTGTTTCCGGGTGTGTTTGGGTGGATGGGGTCCATGTAAAAGTGGCCATAGACGCAGCAGTGCACAACCCCAGAGCAAGTCTGGAGGTGTACCCCTGCATCTGCCTGCTTGCACCTGTGCCTGGGTCTGTTTTACATGGATCCAGTGGCTGCTGGAGCCCACAGTCTGCCTGCACAGCATTCCTCCCCCACACCATACCATTGCGGGCGGATCATTCACAATACAATGGTGTTGGCAACCCCCAGCCAACCCCCTCTGTTGGGCACATGCCCCCACCCACTTATGGACTTTTACACGGACGCTCTCCCACCCATCCGATGGGTGTTTCCGGGTGTTTGTCTGGAACCCTGATTTGTGATGATAAACTAGCTATCCTGGGATATCTAATACTAGCAGCTCCTTCTCTTTGTTGAAGATATTTGTTTTCCTCCTGCTGTTTTGTAAAATATCCTATTGTTTTATTCAAAACAGTGAGGTGGCAGGAGTGGGTATTAAAGGCAGGAGTGGGTATTAAGGGCAGGGCTCCATGGATTCTTCATTTTCCCCATTGGCAGTAATGGTAGAAATGCAGAATCCATGGGTCCGTGATTAAGGGAATATTAAACTGTGACCTAGAACCCACCCCCCGACACTCCCCAGCTTGTGTGCTTTAGTGTCCTACATCGGTTAAGCGTATGTGCAGTGGAGTAAGGAATCCTCAGTGTTGGGCCCAGCACAACAACCTGAGCACCTTCCATGCTGCTTTCTCCTCCACTGTGCAGGAAGAGCAGCTGATGGATTCTTGAAGAGACAAAGCTACAGACCATCTTAATAAATCAGTGCTGCACAATCCTGACCTGATGTTTAATATGTTTGCATGTCTTTATTATAGGTCTACAACCTTTAATTGATTAATTGACCTGATTAATCTATTAATGGGTGATCACTGGATTAAAATTGACCTTCCCCCCCAAAAAACACCCCATCACCCTATGATTTGCCCAAGGCTACGTAGGAAGAGCCTCTGTTCAAGAAACTATCACTTGATGCTGACTCCCCTGCCAGCTATCGACCTGTCTCTAACCTTCCCTTTTTAGGGAAGGTTATTGAATGGGTAGTGGCTCAGCAGCTCCAAGGGCATTCCGACTGAACCAGTTATCTGGATCCCCCACAGTCTGGCTTTCATCTGGGGCATGACACTGAGACAGAATTGGTGGCTTTGGTCGATGATCTGCACCGGGAAAAGGATACGGGTCGGTTAACCCTTTGGGTCCTATTAGATGTCGACTGCATTTGATACCATTGACCATGAGATGTTGGTGACGTGCCTGCGGGACAGTGTGGGGGTGGGTGGGATCATTTTCGAATGGTTCCGCTCATTCCTGACCAAGAGAACTCAGCGGGTGGTGCTCGGTGATCATTTTTCATCTCACCGAGACTTCTCGTGTGGGGTCCTGCAGGGTTCTGTTCTGTCCCTTCTCCTGTTCAACATATACATGCAGCCGCTCGGTGAGGTGATCAGGGGGTACAGGGTTGGGTGTCATCAGTATGCGGATGACACCCAACTGTACCTCTCATTTTCAACCGACCCAGGCCTGGCTGTCTCAGTGCTTACTCGGTGTTTGGCAGCTGTGGGGGACTGGATGAGGGTTAATCGGTTGCAACCGAATCCTGACAAGATGGAGGTGATGTTAGTGGGTAAGTTGATGAAGATGGCGACCCCCTCGGTTGAGGGGGTGTTCCCTCCACTGACTTCTCAGGTCTGGAACCTGCGGGTGCTCCTCAATGTGCAGCTCTGCCTGGATCTCCAGGAGGAGGCTGTGTTGAGGAGTGCCGTCTGCCAGTTACATCTGGTGCGGTGGCTCCGGCTGCTGGTTTCGGTTCCGGATCTGGCCACGATCATCCATGCTTTTATCACCTTTCAGTCAGACTACTGTAATGTGCTGTATGTGGAGCTACCTATGGTGATGGCTCGGAAGCTGCAGCTGGTGCAGAATGCGGTGGCCTGGCTCCTGGTGGGGCTGGGTCGCCAGGAGCACATTACACCAATGCTCCGATCTCTGCACTGGCTGCCAATAGTCTTCCGTGCCCGATTCAAAGTGTTGGTTCTGACCTATAAAGCCTTACATGGCCTGGGCCCTGCCTATTTGTAAGATCGCCTCACTCCCTGGGTTCTGGACCAGCCCCTGTGGTCATCTGGGGGTGCCCTGTTGGAGGTCCCCTGGGTTTCCCGTGGAGCCACACAGCACAGGGCATTCTTTGTGGCTGTGTTGCGCCTTTGGAACTCCCTCCCGGTGAGGGCCCATCTGGTCTCAGACGTCCCAGCAGGTTTCTGTAGGAACTGTAAGACCTGGCTGTTCCGTCAGGCATTTGGCGAGGGAGAAGGGTGAGTTGGGTTTTGTTCTCCCCATCTTATTGTTGTATATGTTGTTTAATGCTTTTATATATCTTATTGTATTTTTATTGATTGATTTTGTTAGCCACCCCAAGTTGCCTGGCAGGAGGGACGGTGGTATAAACTTTAAAAATAAATATATAAATAAATATAAATAATTAAACGCAGCACTGCCGGCTCCAATCCAAGTCCTATATTTTGTCTAGCACCCCAGTGGGCAGCTAAATATTCAGGGTGTCCTTTTTACTAGATATTGCTACACCCACTGAGCATTAGGGATGTGCGAACGTGGTTCGGAAGTTCGGAGTTTAGACCGAACTCGACTAGTTCGGTCGACCGAACAGAACGTCCGAACCGAACATGAATTCGACCAAACTGTTTGGTCGAATCCGAACCCATTCGGACGGCCAAAAACAGCTTAAAACACTGGTTTTGAATGTACGAACACAGTTCAGAAGTTTGGAATTTGACCGAACTCGACTAGTTCGGTCGACTGAACCAAACTTCCGAACCGAACTCGATTTTTAAAATGAACTAGGTTTGGTTCGCACATCCCTACTGAGCGTTACCAAATGAAGCACTAACCATTCTTTTGGCCATTAAGCACAAATTTCTCTATTACCTGCAAACATAGTTTGTGCTTTTGGGAAGAATCCTGGCACACAAACCATGGATGACCCTACATCTGCTAACAGCATCTACAGTCATGATGCAAGGCAGGGGCAGAGCTTACCTGTGCAAGCCTGGGAGAAAGGGTGGTGGCTGGAGCAGCAGTGGCAGAGCCCTGGAGTGAGGGCAACTTAAAGTGTTGGTGGCAGAGCAGTAGAGGCAGTGAGAAGGCCAACTGTTGACCATGCTCTGATTACGTCCCGCAATACTACCACCATTCTTCCTGCTGCTGCCTATGCTCCCGGGCCCCTGTTGCTTTTCTCACTGCTGTTGATGCTCCCAGGACTTGCACAGGTAAGCCATGCCCCCGCCTTGGATGACCTACTTGTGTCCTGCCTATGCCTACTGGATCATGTCTGGTGGTGATACAATTATACCATGCAAATTCAACACATGGGGTAAGGTTCCAAGTCTTGGGCCATGCAGTGTAGTGCATTGTAGCCGGTAGCAGCCAGATGTCCCCATCACCCCAGGGCATCCTGTGTGTCCAGTCCCCTTTTCCATGCTGTGCAGCGAGTTCCACGGTAGGGCTGTGAGTGACAGCTGTCACGTCACGGCTGGGGAGTGGGATCTCAGTCCAGCTGGGATGATCAGCGGGAGGTGGAGCCCAGAGGAGCATGGGTGCCCCTCACCCCAACAAATAGCTGGTTGGGGGAGGGGGACCCAGAGAAGCATGCATGGGCTCTCTTCTGGGCCCCTCTTCCCCAATCAGCTGTTTGTCAGGGTGGGGAGAGCAGTGCACGTGCACTCTTCTGGGCTCCCCCTCCCCCTGATCAGCTGTTTGTCAGGTGGCTGCGGGGGGAATCCTGTGCTCTTCCCAGGCTCCCATCTTCCCTGATATACTGACAGCGCAGATGATTGTGGAGAAGGGGGCCCTGAGAAGAGAGTGCACGCTCTTTCCAGGCTCCCCTTCCCCATCAGCTGTCAGGCATGGGGGGAGGAGCACGCACCCTCCTCCACCCTCCCAACAGTGAAGCAGACAGCAGGCATGATCCTGCGACATGTGGCTGGCTCCCCACTCTTGCCCCGCAGTGTGACAGTGGCAATTGTCCGCCACATACAGCATGAGGATTGGGACCTCAGTGCTCCTGAGCCTCATCCACGTAGATTCTAGACATGTTTGAATTGTGCACATTTGTTGTTACATCTGTTTCCACCCATCTTTTCACAGAAAGGATAATTGCGAAATAATGTAAGTATTATTTGGAAACTAAGCCGCATTAGTAGCATTCCCAGATAGATGGGCCGGTACCACAGTAGTAACACTTCTTTAAAAAGAAATTGCTTTTGTTTAATATCTAATCAGCTGAAATCTTTAAACTGAATACCATTTCTTTGTTAATATTTTCTTCTTCCACTGCACAAAAATTCTGGATTGTTCTGATAGAGGAATCACAAAGATTGCAAGCTACTGGCACTGCATTGTCTTATTTTGTTAAATAAGGAAAGATCCCTAAAACACTTTTTAAAAAGCAAAAAGCAAGCAAAACAAAAATCATCAATTATATGGAATTTTCAGTGACAAGGAAAAAAGAAAACCAGTCATTCCAAATTCTGGGCCTGTTATCAAGTTTTACAGTCTCCCTTTCTGCAGTGCTATTTCAGCTGCTATAGAGTGAGGAATGAAAAAGACCCTATCATGCTGTGTAAATATCTTGAAAGAAAGGATGCCAATGAGGCTAAAGAGTGAGGGGATTTATTTACTGAGACATAATGGGTTTGCTGTTTGATTTTAAAGGGCAAATTACAATATATTTTGTCTTCAAATTCAAAGAAATGTAGGAGTCCTAATGGACGGACACACACAGACATATATATATATAATCGAAGCTCCTTGGATCCTCTCATAGAGATGTACTAAGGGCCAGTCCTCTGCCCATAAATGATCCAACTAGGATGAATGTAAAATGTGATGGTGAAGCAGGTATTTAAACAGATTTAAATATCTGTTTTAAATGGATTTTTCTTCACATTTTGCTCAATGGTCCAAAGCCAGGACTCGGTTTGTGCCAGGGGTTGCCAGGGATTAGCTCAGGCACCTCTTTTCATGCCCTGGTTCCTCTTACAGATCATCCCACTTGGAGCCAGGGCATGAAAAGAGGTGCCTGAGCTAATCCTTGGCAACCTCTGGCAACCCCCCTCAGTCAGACTGCAGCGCCAGACCTTCACAGGGCTTTGAAGGAGTGGGTGAGGGAGCAGCTGGAAGGGGATGGGGGGGCACGGTCCACTTCACCATGGACCTGTGGTCCAGCAGGAATGCCCAGCACGCCTACCTAGCCATAACGGCGCACTGGTGGCAGGACCTGGCGGAGGCAGCTTTGGGGAGTGGTAGGAGGGGTCTGGAAGCAGGGTATAGGTGGGCCCTGCTTCAGGCACAAGTCATGGATAGCCCCCACACCGCCAGGAACATCGAGGCAGCCCTAGCCGCCATGGTGAGGGAGTGGGTTACGCCAGGCGCCACCTTCACCAAGGGGTGTGTGGTGATGGAAAACGCCACAAATGCACTAAAGGCAGTCCATGACGGGGGCTTCACCAGCATCCCTTGCACCACACACACCCTTCACTTGGTGGTCAGAGACGGTCTGGGCTTGGGGGATGAGGGGATTGGGGAAGGCACCCTTAGCTCCCTGATCAACTGGGGGAGGAAGCTGGTGTGGTTCTTCAACCGAAGCATGAAGGGCAGTGAGCTCCTCCGGGAAAAGCAGGATGAGTAAGGCTCCCCAGAGCACCAGCTGGTCCAGGATGTGGCCACATGGTGGAATTCCACCTTCCTGGTGCTCGAGCAGCTTCTTGAGCAGAAAACTGCCTTGCATCAGGTTCAACTGGAGACAGACTGCGGGGCACCGGAAGGGTTTAATGGGGAAGAATGGGAGCTCCTGGCTGAAACGGTCTTTGTCCTGAGACCGTTCCTGGCAGTGACGGAGACCATGAGCAGCTCCACTGCCACCCTCAGCCAGGTGATCCCTCTGGTCCGGACTCTCCAGAGGAGGCTGGACGAAATTCTCGGGGGGCCGGATTGTGGTCCTGCGGGCAGGAAACTGGCCAATGAAGCGCTTGACCTGGTGCAGAAGCTGAAGTCAGGGCTGGAGGCACGTTTTGAAGCACTCCTGCAACGGGAGCAATATGTCCTGGCAACAATGCTGCACCCCAGGGTCAAGGACAGCATGGCATGCCAGACAGCGCTCTGTGCCCTCAGGAAGGATACGCTGGTGGAGAGGGTGCAGCAGGCAGAGCAGGATATGCAGCAGGATACCCCTGGGGATGGTGGGAGTGGGAGCAGCCACCCCTCTCAGCCAGGCTGATCTATCCCTGCCCTCAGCCCTAGCAGTAGCATCAGCAGCAGCACCCTTGTTGCCAGAAGAAGGAGAAGCAGCTCGGCCTTTGTGCAGGCCACTCTGGGGAGCATGGGGTCCCCCACACCAATAGGGCAAGCAGCGTGGCTGAGGGCAGTGGTGGAGGTGGTGCCCAGGCAGAGCTACGAGAGGAAGTACGATGGTGCCTCAGCAGCCGTGGAGACCTACCTGGAGGAGGAGCCATGCATTTATCCCAGCAGTGATCACTTGGCCTACTGAGCCAGCAAGGCCAACGTGTGGCCAGCCCTGTCAAAAGTGGCCAAGGGTGTCTTGTCCTGCCCACCACCTGAGACTGGGGGCCAAGTTGGTGGAGCAGTTGTTGTTCCTAAAGGTGAACCTTCCGCTGCTGGGATTCCTTGAGCTGCCCCTGGACAAGGAGTGATGGTGCAGTGGCACACGCCATCCCATGCCAGGGGCAGTTGGGACGGGGCTCCTCCTCATCATCCTCCTCCTCCTCCTCAGTCTGGGCTAGGGATACTGCCCCTATGCTGCGGAGGTGCTGTCCCTCCCTCCCAATGCCTGGCACCCACCCTGCCCCCCCCTCTCTCTCTCTCTCCCCCTCTCTCTCTCATACTAGATGACCTCGGCCACTTTATCTGACTGACCTCATGATGCAGGGTGGCATTGGGAAACAAACTGTAAGCCTGCCAGCCGGCCTATGGCTACACGATCTTGGCCTACCTATGTGACACTGACTGGCTCTCGCTCTCTTGCACTGCACAGTCTTTGCTAGCCTTTCTGAGTGCCCTGCTGCCAATGTCCCAGCCTGCCTGCCCTACTGCCTCTCATGGCATGCTGCCTGTCTGCCCGCCCAGCTTGCCGCCAAGCTCAAAGCATGCCTCAGTCCACTTTCCTGCCTCCCATGCCAAGGTGCCTGTCTGCCCACCCAGGTTGCCTA
>QEPC01015552.1:2156404-2181361 GCA_003113815.1 Sphenodon punctatus
TCTGTCAAGCCCTGCCTGCATTCTGTCTCCACAAGTGGGTGGACTGGGTGGCCAATCTCTCTCTGCAGGGGACTTCCATTCCTAACAGGTCATAGGGCAATCCATTCCCTGTTGTTCCAGTCCCCGTGCCTTACCTTGCATATGGCGATTCCGTCGCCCATCTCAAAGAACATCCAGACATCCAACCTTATCCGCTGAATGTCTGGGGGTGTCACTGGCAATCTTCGCCTAGGGGTCCTCTTGGCCTGGCACCAGTGCTGTGGTTGGCATCCGAATCCTCTCTGAAATGGGAACACATTAAGAACACCAAAATAATATAATGCATTTATGATGATGCCTCTAGTCCTCCCTCCTTGGGGTCCTAGGGATGGCAACGGGAGATGTGACCCTGGCTGGCATGTGCAAATCCTGCCCTCCTTGGGGTGCATGGGGATGCTAGGGATTGCAACTAGAAAGCCCCTGACTGGCATGTGCAAATCCTGCCCTCCTTGGGGTGCTAGGGATGGCAATGGGAGATGTGACCCTGGCTGGAAAGACCCTGTCCTTACTTGGGGGTGTGTAGGGAATGGGATGGCAACAGGAGAGTGGAGACACTTGCTAGCCTGGCACATGTTTGGGTGGGGGTGCTGCTCGTGCCAGAGCCCCCCACACTACAGTACCCTCTCTCTCTGTGGCAGACATCCGCTACCACCCGCTGATGCCCACAGTTTGTGCCTGACTGATGCCCACCACCCACCCACACGCCAGTGAGCTTGCTCTAACGGATAGAGCCTTTCTTGTCCTCAAATTTTAAAAAAAGTTTACAAACCTGGCAGTACCTCTTGAGCCCGCCGCTTGCTCCTCATCCGATGAGCCGGGCACCACCACCGGAGGTCTAGGGGCAGCGACCTCCTCCTCCTTCTCGAGCACAAAGTTGGTCCCCAGCCAGGGAATCATCACTGCAGCCTTCTTCATATTTTTTTTTTAAACAAGCAACCACCAACACCAGCCACACAATCACAGTTAACCCACCGCACCAACACTCACCAACAACACGCCAAACAAATCAAAGCCAGCCAAACCAAACACAGAGCACACGAACCGAACAGCCACACACACTCAAATTTCCGGTTTCTGGAGCAATCACGGACTCTCGCAATACTTTTTCCGAACGGCCAAACCAAACCGAACTTGACCGAACTGAACGGCCGAACCCGAACTCAGCGAACAACCTGAACCGAACGCCCGAACCAAATAGAACTGAACCGAACGCCCGAACCGCGATCTGTTCGCCCATCCCTAATATCTACGAATCATATTATTTCTTACCTGCTTCAGCTTTGCTTTTAATGTAAAAAAAATAACACGATGCTGCATACATTAAGGAGAGCTATTCGTAGGGGTGTGCAGACGGCACCGGTCTGTTTTGGTTTTAGATTTTGTTTTCATTTACAAAAAAACCCTTCATTTTTGCAGGGGGAGAGGCGGTTGTACATGACCCTCCCATTTTGGGTTTCCCCCCGTTTTTTAATTTAAAAACAATCAATCATTTAATAATTTATAATCATTTCCTTATCCATCCATTTTTGTAACATTAGTTAATAGTTACATACACGAATGGGGCTCCATTCATTTTTGTAATTAATAAAAAACATTACAGATGCACATTCCTGGTTATTAGCATACTTCTGACCCAACCCCTTGCCTTTTCTTTGCTCAGACCATGCATATGTATTGATTGAGAGCCTTGAGGCAACAGAAGGTTTGTCAAAAAGAAAAAAAAATGTCGAAGAAATTAAAAGCAAATGACAATTTTTAAGGAGGGAAGGGACTGAACAGATAGATAAAAAACAGGGGGGAAATTATGCTGAGGATATTCAGAGGTAATAATGTTATTAAAGGCCGCAACAAATGAACTGTTTGATTTTGTTTTGTTTTTCCTCACCCCTTTTCCTGAGGTAGATTAGTCAAGTAAAACCAGTGCCCTTTACTTCAAGCTTTTCTGTATTGTAGCTGAAATTCTTCTGGCTTCTGTCCTCTGCAGTTTAGTAGAAAATTGACTCACTTTAGTAGCAGCATTTCAGTTGCTAACTCCAGAGTCAACACAAAAGTCTTTTTATAAGGGGGGCTGTAAGTGCATGGGGCCCCAAACAAGGTTGTGGTATTTCCATCGTAAAGTTCACTCAAGTTCATGACACTAAACAGCACCACAAATAAGTCTGCTGAGGAGAAACCCTTATCAACTCACAAAATGTCTCTGCACAAACACAAAAGCACTCACTGTCAAGGCTTGGTCATGGCGGTGCTCAGTCAATTGTGTGTACCAGACGTGTGCTATCATTTTCTTTGTTTAGCAAATATAATGGCTGAAGTAGATGGATTTATTTACCATGTGCAGGGATTAAACATTTCTTCCCCTTGAGACCTAATTTAAAGGTCTGTTTTTCGTTCAGTTCCCCATTTGCTTGTGTTACCTCAGTAAATTGCAGAAGTACAATGACAAGGCATGAAATTCCCAGTTTCTTCATCACTAGACTCTTCGTGTAGAGAGAGATCAGACACCCACCAGATTTGGGAAATAAAATCAGGATTTTGGGGGTTTGTTTGGTCCTGCTGTTGTGGAGACAGAAAACATCACTGTGGTAATTCACTCAGTCCCACCTTGCTAATGGAGTACTTCTCTCTAGCAGCTGATCACTCTCAGAGGAGACTGTTTACCTGCCCTTGCATGAAAGAGATATGAGGACAAAACCAAGGGAAAATATGTTACAATTACAATTCCCTCAGCTCATTCCCCCTTCCCACAAAAATATTCTGTAGTGAATTAGCTTATTTTCATTCATGGAGTTTATGTGAGTGTAGACTGCTTATGAGAGATGCCATATTGTAAGTTACCAAGACTGGCACAGTTTGTTTGTGGAACGTGATACAGAACACATCAGTCCAATTCAAGCTTTCTCACATTATTTTACCTACGTGACTCAGCCATGCTCCAGTGAGACACACTGGACACATCTACATAAAGCTTAGGTAATATGTGTTTAAAAGGCGTGTTTTAAAAGATGCTAGTTATGGTGTTCCAGCTAATGTGTTAAAATCCACACGTAGACAAAGGCCCTTTTTCCACAGGGGACACCCACGCTAGAACACCCAGGGTATTTTAGCATGGGTGCCACCGATGTAAATCCCATGTGGGTGGGTATGCACGCTCCCACGCACACGCATCCACACGCATGGAGGCACTGGAAAAAACAGAGGTGCCTCTGTGTGTGGGGATGGGTGTGCACCCCGTCAGAACCCTTCCCCCCACCCACCGCATACGGACCGCGGCGCACCCCCACCCCCATGCAGCCGTGGCTGTGTAAAAAGGGACAATGTAGACATATCAATGCCTTCAAACATGCATTGGGCATCCTTTTGGTTTACCCTTGGCTAGCTACCATGCTTAACATGGGTTTTCCATTTTTAACAGCACATCTTAACTAAATGAGTTGAAGCACAGGTTCTGTAAAATGGGGGCCCAACATATTGATGAAAGCAATTTTGCTTAGCCCAGAGATTCAATAAAATCATGAGAATTTCAGCTTTCTTTTCCCCCTAAGTTTCTAGCTTTCATGGTTGTGGAAAGAAGCTTGTGAATGAGATCTAAATGTCCAGAAACTAGATGTCTAGAAAGAGAAACTGCAATATTTAAAGTTTTGTCTTTTTTAAGGCCGTCTCATTATTTTTGAAAGTTTAGGGTTGAGTACCAGAAGGACCTGCTCCACATACAGCCTTCCCACTATTGCTTTCAGGGGTGACTGGTAGCGTTCCATAGTGGGGTGGCACAGGAGTGGGGGCTGGCCAAGGAACTTATATAGGGCTTCTGAAAATCGGGGTAGGGTGGGGGAGGCACTTGCCCTTTGCCCCTCACCACAAGTCACCTATGGTTGCTTTGGCTTAAATGGCCCCTGGCAAACAGCAGTCCTGTGTTCTTTGCATTGGCTGCCTGTAGAGTGACAGATTGAATTTAAGATTGTGCTGCTGGTTTCTTGGTTTACTTGAATGGTATAGGCCCTGGCTATATTTGAGAGCTGTTTTTGGAGTCTCTCACTATTGGATATCTGTGCTCAGCAACCCCCCACTGTTTGGGGATTCCACCATCGCACCTTAAGTTGGCAGGCGATCAGACCTTTGCTGTGACTTGCCCGTCTGTGTGGAACTCGCTCCTTCCAGATGTCTGTCTCAGATGTCCATCTCCCTCCTAGCCTTTAAAAAACACCTAAAACATATTTGTTCTCCAGGTGCTTTGTAGGATCTACTGCTGGTTCCTCTTAATGTGTTTTTCTTCCCTCTTTACCTTCCCCTTTTAAATTGTTTTCAAATGGATTTGTATTTTAAATGGATTTTATATTGATTTTATATTTTTTTTATATATTAAATTGTGAAGTGCTCTTAACACTGTTTGGCATTGGGCATGATAGAAATTAAAAATATTATTAATCTCTTGTCTTTATTCTGCCTGGGATATTATGCAGGTGACACCAAAATTCCCTTACCCGACTTGGCCTAGACCAACAAAGTCAAATGTACATGCCATTTTGAAATGTAATATGTGCCACTGGGTAAAAACGGACGGGACCGCTCCCTGGACCACCCTGGGGCAGAAAATTGCAAGCAACATGGCCCGGGTCAGGTTGAGGCACTGAAGTGACGTGCCTGCGGCCAGGGAGCTGTTCAACTGTCCCGCACAGGCTGGGTAAAGCCAGGAGCACAGCAAACGTGCAGGCAACTGGCCCCACCTGCACCCTGCTCCCAGCGCCCCTTCCCCTCACCATGACGGACAGCCACGGCCAAATATTAAACAAGCCATTCTGGTTTCATGGAAGAGTCCATGAAATTGGAATGACTTATTTGATCCAGCCCTAAAAGTGAGAGAAGTAGTTCTGTCCCATCCCCAGGATTGGGGGAAGCCAATACAATACATGTTGTGGCTCTCAGTGATAGCAAAATTTTGATATTTGGCTCTTGGGCTTTGGAACATTTCCCACCCCTGACATATGCATCAAAACAGGGCTCAAGTTAATTTGAAGATTTAATGGTTTAGAGTTGTTTTGGTTTCTTTTATTTTTCTGATGTGGACTTGCACCACAAGTTAAGATAAATAATATCAGAATTTATAATAGCAAGTTACTAAATTTGTATATTGGTGGGACATTTCCCATTTTTTAAAGATTTGTCCTTGGAAAGCCTAGCGCTGGCCCATCATCTCTTCCTTTTAGAGTGAACTGAAAAACTGGATATTTCAGTGTCTCAGGAAGACAAAAAGGTGTATTGACCAAATGTGTGCTTTCTGCGGCAATGGAATTGCATAGTCCTTAGTGAAGGTATCATACAAGAGTTTCCTAGGAAACAGCAGGCGGTATATACCATTTGACATACTAAGGCTGCTTTCCAACGTTACATGGAAGGGATGGGAACTTTTGTGATCGCCACTGCAGTTCTCAATTCTGAGGATTAGCATCTGCCAGAATGCACTACTCCCCTTCTAGCACGCAAGAACACCTGCGCATAACTGGGTTCCCAAATGTAGTCTTTACAAGGGCGAGTGTTCTCAAGCAATAATGAAAATGACAACCAATAATAATGTCAACAATAGCAAAAATAATAATGTTGTTATTGTTGTCATTATTAGTGCTGTGGCAGTTGTGGTTTAGAGGGAAAATGTGGAGAAGGGAAGAGGGAGAAGACATCTCAGAGCACTAAACAGGGTTGAACTCTTGAACTGTGCCTGTGTTGGGAGAGGCAAGCAGCTCAGCAGTATTTGATGGATGTATCTCTGGCCAATGAGCAGCGCAATCAGGCCCCAGCAGTCTTATGGCACTCTGTGATTGCTCAATGCCTGCTGCCTCCCACAACCAATCAGGGGAGCTCTGGGGGAGGGCACTGTAACCCTTTATAATGAGAGGGCCAGGCTTTTTCTCTCTGTTCCGTGAGAGCTCTGCTTGTCAGGTTGTATTTACAGAACTGTGGTGCTTGCACACAAAAAATCCTCCATAGCCCTCATTGTATTACCACCAATACATTTCCTTCCTCATGGATGGATGCGTAATGTTCATCACTACTGATCCTGCTAGATCTCTTAGCCGTGTTTGATACAGTGGACCATGGGCTGTTGTTTGTTTGTTTATTTATTTATTATAAACATTTATTAGCCAGCTCCTCATACCCATGGCATCTCGGGGCGGCTTACAACATAAAACACACAAATAAAATACCCTAAAAAATCCATTTAAAAATACACATACCCATTCATCAAATTTAAAATATCATTAAAATATCTTTAAAATACCCCCCAACTACCCCACCCTCCCATCCTCCCTTCCGAAGGTCTGGGCAAACAGCCAGGACTTACAGGCTCAATGAAATGCCAACAAACCTGGGGCCAGGCGGGCTTTTTCCGGGAGGGAGTTCCAAAGCTGCGGCCTGGTCACCGAGATTACCCTCTCCATTCTGGCCCCCCGCTTTACACGGGGGACCTCCAGAAAGGCGCCCCTGGTGGACCGAAGGGATCGCTCTTAGGTGCGGAGGGTGAGGCGGTCCCCGCGGTATGAGGGGGCCAGACCGTGCAGAGCTTTATAGATCATCACTAACATTTTGAATCTGGCTCGGTACGCTATAGGCAGCTGTCTCAGCAGCAGCCCATGGTCCACGGTGTCAAACGCGGCTGAGAGATCTAGCAGGATCAGAAATGTTGAATATCCTGCATCCATCTCCCGGCGGAGATCATCCACCAAGGTCACCAATGCCGTCTCAGTACCATAGCCGGGACGGAACCCAGACTGAAAAGGGTCAAGGAAACCGATGCTATCCAAATACGCCTGGAGCTGCAGTGTCACTGCCCATTCAAAAACCTTCCCTAAAAAGGAAAGATTAGAGACGGGTCGGTAACTGGTGAGTGCGTCCACATCCAAAGATGGCTTCTTCAGCAGGGGGCATGACTGGGGGGTCCGGATGGGGCCACCCTTGGTTGGTTCCAGTCATTCCTCTCGCGGAGGACCCAGCAGGTTGTCCTGGGAGCAGAAACATCTAGCTCCTGGGCCCTGGACTGTGATGTTCCACAAGGTTCAATCCTGTCTCCTTCACTGTTTAATATATATATGTAGCCCTTGGGGGAGATTGTGAGAGGGTTTGGTGTGTGTTACCACCAATATGCGGATGATACCCAGTTTTTCCTCTCTTTTTCAGCTGACCCATGGTCTGCCGTCTCCGTGCTATCTCAGTGTTTGGAGGCTGTGACTAGTTGGTTATGGCAGAGCAGACTGAAGCTAAATCTCAATAAGACGGAGGTGATGGTGGTAGGCTGAGCAGGGGAGGTGCTGCCCCCTCTTGTGGAGGGGGTGCGCCCCTCCATGGCCCAGCAGGTTCGGAGTCTGGGGGTGTTATTGGATGCGGGTCTCCATCTAGATCAGCAGGCGTATGTGGTGGTGAAGGCAGCATTTCACCAGCTGTATCTGGTGTGGGGGCTGCGCTCGTATATCTCCAGACCTGACCTGGCACTTTGATCCATGTCTTCATCACCTTGAGGCTGGACTACTGTAACGCGCTCTACGTGGGGCTTCCCTTAATGCTGGCCTGGAGGTTGCAGTTAGTGCAGAATGCAGCGGCCCATCTCCTAGCAGGGACGGGCCAACGAGAGCACATAACACCGGTGCTCCATGCGCTGCACTGGCTGCCTGTAACATGCCAAGCCAGGTTCAAGGTTTTGACTTTGATCTATAAGGCCCTATACGGTTTTGGACCTGGATACCTCAGGGACTGCCTCACCCTTTGCGACTCAGGACTGACCCTCTGGTCCAACGGGGGCGCCTTCTTGGAGGTCCCTCACATAAAGCAGGGGGCTACAATGGAAAGGACATTCTCGATGGCTGGGCCCTGGTTGTGGAACTCCCTCCCACAGAAAGCACGGCTGGCCCCAAGTCTGTTGGCCTTCTGTCGGGCCTGTAAGACATGGCTGTTTTCCCAGGCCTTCGGAGGTGGAGAGGGTGAGTCCAAAATTCTTTTGGGGGGCGGGGGGGTGTTTTAAGCTTGTTTTAATGATAATATTGTAGATTTTTTATATTGTGACCAATTGTTTTATGTTGTGTTGGAAGCCACCCTGAGATGCTGTAGGCATGAGGGGGCAGCATACAAATGCAATAAAATAAATAAATAAATAAATAAATGAAATACCATACATTTTACCTTCTCTTTTCCCCTGCCCTTCTTCGTCCTGTACATTATATATAGAGAGAGATTAGATTAGATATAGATATAATATAGATTATATAATATAATATAATATAGATATATATTATAGACATATAGATTAGATTAGAATAATTATATAGATAATTGATTAGATAATAGATAGTTTTACTTTTCTCTTCCTCTGTCTCTCTTAGATTTAGATAGATAATAGTTGTGTACATATATAGAGAGATTAGATATTATATAGATATTTAGGCTAGTCTGTTTTACTATATATATTTAGATTATAGCATAGGCATATTATATAAATATTTGCGCACGGGAATCACACAGGAATAGATACTGATAACAATACCAATACCAAAAATAAAATCTTCATTTGAAAAAATACCAATACCAATACAGACAATGTTAATGAAAATGACATTGACATTAATAACGATAATGAAAACAACATTTTTAATAACGAAAATGAAAAACAAAAACGACATGGGGGCCTGGTGCACACCCCTAATTAGTGTATTCTGAGAAGAGTTAATCCTTGTAATTAGAGAGCAGTGGCGATTGCAAAAGTTCCCACCCCTCCCATGTAATGTTGGAAAGCTCCTGAGTGGCATTAATTATAGCTCTTAAGATTCCACACAGTTAAATATTGCATCAGAGTTCTGTAAATATTTTGAACTCAGAAATGTGTTTGGAGAAAAGAAAAGGATGACTTCATGTATGCGATTAAATGATTTGATTTAAAACAGAGAAGGTAAGAATGAAAAGTATATACTTAGCCCCATTCTTCAAAGATTTATGCATGCAAACTAGTTTACACACTATGAATGCTTAATTGGTAACCTTAAATGGAAGTATTCATAGGGCAAGGTCATGTTATTACAAAGTAAATCTAAGTTAAAGGGCTATTCACATGAAACATAGGCCCTTTTTACATGGGCCGCAGTGTTGTGGTCCTTCGGTGTGCACCATGTGCAGTGGATGGGGGGAGGGCGTAGATGGGCATACACCCATCTCCACCCACCAACATGCATGGAACAACCGCTGTTTTCACTGGTTGCTCCATGCGTGGAGGATTTCTGGGTGTTCATGTGTGGATGCTGCCCATGTAAAAAGGACCATAGCTTAACCCAGGTAAGCCAGTGAAGCCATTCTGCGTAGCTAGCTACCCCTAACCAAGGGTTTAATTAACTGCTGACTCATGTTACTAGGGTAGAGTGACCATGGGAAACTTTTCCCAGGGTAAATTATCGTGCACTGTTCCAAACTCAAGAATTGTGGTAGTGTGTGGTGATTTACCATTGGGTAAGGTTTCCACACACCAACATTTTTGCAGCCACTCCTATCTAATAACATGGGCAATGGTGGCCGGTGGCCATTTAGGTTTGTTTGTTTTCATCTCCCCGGGACCTCTTGTGTGGAGTCCCTCAGGGTTTCTTTCTGTCCCCTCTCCTGTTCAACATGTATATGCAGCCGCTGGGCAAGGTCGTGAGGAGCTCTGGAGTTCAGTGTCATAAGTATGCTGATGACACCCAACTCTGTCCCTCATTTTCATCTGACCTTGCAGTCTCAGTGTACACACGATGGCTGGCGGCTGCAGGGGACTGGATGATGGCAAGCTGACTGAAACTGAATCCTGACAAGACGGAGGTGGTGCTAGTGGGGAAGGCGGTGGGTGTGGCGTCCACTGTCATTGACAGGGTTTGCCCCCCATTGGTTCCCCAAGTTCTAAGCCTGGGAGTGCTCCTCAATGTACAGCTTCGCCTAAATGCCCAGGTTGGAGCTGTGGCAAGGAGCGCATTTCACCAATTACATCTGGTGCAATGGCTTTGGCCGTATGTCTCAAACTCTGACCTGGTCACTATCATTCATGCTTTTATTATCTCAAAACAGGACTATTATGCACTCTACGTGGGGCTGCCCATGGTGACAGTTCAACAATTGCAGCTGGTGCAGAATGCGGTAACTGGTGCAGAATGCAGCAGCTTGTCTCCTTACGGGGACGGGCCGTTGGGAGCATATAACATCAGTGCTCCATTCTCTGCACTGGCTGCCTATCGACTTCTGGGCCCAATTCAAGGTGCTGGTTCTTACCCATAAAGCCCTATATGGCCTGGGCCCCATGTATCTGTGGAACCGCATCACTCCCCGTGCTCTGGATTGATCTCTGCGGTCAGCTGGGAGCGCCCTTCTCGAAATCCCCCAGGTATCCCAGCAGGCAACTATGGAGAGGCAATTCTCGGTGGTTGCACCAAGGCTGTGGAACGTCTTCCTGGCAGAGGCCTGGGTGGCCCCAGACCTTTCCTCTTTTTGATGCCAATGTAAGACCTGTCTGTTCCGCCAGACCTTTTGCGAGGGAGATGGGTGAGGGTGGGTTTTTCTGTTTTATGGGGGTAGTAAGGGTGGGGTAGTTATTTTTGTTTGGGATTGTATGACTCCTTGACATCCCTTTCGCCACACTCTTTTCTTGGGGGGAGATGTTTTCCTCCCGATTTCTCTCTTTCCCCCCTTTTACACTGTTTTATGTTTATATTGATTATATATTTTATATTTTTATATATTGTAAGCTTCCCCAACCTACCTAGGCAGAAGAGGCATGATATCAAATATTTTAGTAAATAAATAAATATGGGTGGAGCCTTTTCACCAGATGTAATTGGCGAAAGGCAACTCTGGCCACAGCCAACACCTGGGAATCCAGGCATAGCTGCGAATCCAGGAGCACCTCCAGGCTCCGCACAGATGGACCAATGGAGGATGGATGCTCCTAATAACGGGGACAACCCCCTCCCCCAGATCATCGGCCCTGCCCACTAACATCGCTTCTGTCTTATCGAGAGTGAGTTTCAATCGGCTCGACCTCATCCAATCCCCCACAGCAACCAGACACCAGGATAGCAATGAGATAGCAGGGCCTGGGTCAGATGAATATGACAAACACAGGAGGGTGTCATCAGCATATTGGTGGCAACGCATACCCAAGCTGCGTCCGACCTCTCTGAGTGGCTTCATATACATGATGAACAAGAGAGGGGACAGAATGGAACCCTGTGGGACCCCACATGGGAAGCCTCCAAGGGATGAAGTACAGTTCCCTAGCACCCCCCACTGAGATCTATCTGCAAGGTGGGAACAGAACCATTGCAAGATGGTCCTGTCACCCCCACCAGGTCCCGCAGGCACGTCGTCAACATTTCATGGTTCATGGTATCAAAAGCCGCTGATAGATCTAATAGAACCAGCAGGCTCATACAACCCTTAACTAGTTCTACCAGGAGGTTGTTGACTAATGCCACAAGCACTGTCTCTATGCCGTAACCTGGAGGAAAGACAGACTGCGTGGGATCAAGGAAACTGATGCCATCCAGATGCACCTGCAGCTTACGAGCCACTACCTGTTCAATAACCTTCCCTAAAAAGGGAAGGTTAGAGACAGGCCAATAACTTGCCAGGGCATCAGATACCCTCTGATCTTGATGCCCACCCACTTGATGACCTCATTGTGGTTTGGAACAGCTGGCTATCTGAGACCATCGACCAGGCAGTTCCCAGGTGTCCGCTTCGAAAATATCAGAGCCGCAGGTCCCTGTGGTTCACGGAGGACCTGCTGCAGTTAAAACAAGAAGGGAGGTGGTTAGAGCGACGGTGGCGTCATACTCATGCTGGAGACGACAGATTGCGGCATAGAACGAGTTTGAAATCATATGCGGTGACTGTATGGGTAGCAAAGATGTTCTTTGCTGCCATCATAGCATCCGTGAAATCTCACCCAGTGGAGCTCTTCCGGGTGGTGTAGGGGCTGGTCAGTCCAGCCTCCCTCAACCTAGAAGTGGAGGTTTCCCGGATCCGCTGTGATAGGTTTATTGATTTATTCATGGATAAAATCACTCACATTCAGCATGACTTCATCACTACAGTTGGTACAATTGGCAAACCAGAGGCTATGAATGCCCCCAGCTTGTCCTGTTTTATGAGATCAATTTTGGTCGGTGACCCCTGCTGATGTGGGGGATGTACTTGGTGCTGTTAGGGCCAAAACATGTGAATTAGATCTTAACTGGTTAAGGGCACCAGGGGTCGGTGCTGGCACGGGTGGTCAACACCACCCTTGAGGAGGGCACAGGGTCCCAGGGTCTCTTAAGGAGGCTGTGGTGCAACCCTTGTTCAAAAAAACATCACTTGATGCTGATGCCCTTGCCAGCTACCGACCTGTCGCTAACCTTCACTTTTTAGGGAAGGTTATTGAGCAGGTAGTGGCCCAGGACCATCTTGACTGGGTCAGTTTTCTTGACCCTCAGTCTGGCTTTTATCCAGGATATGGCACCAAGACTGCACTTGTGGCCTTGGTCAACGACCTGCACCATGATTTAAATCTGTGACAGTCAACCTTTTAGGTCCTGTTAGTCTTATCAGTTGCTTTTGACACCGTTGACCACAAGATGTTTGTGACTCATCTGCAGGATCGTGCCGGGGTGGGTGAGATTGTTCTTGAATGGTTCCGCTTGTTCCTAGCCAGAAGAACTCACCGTGTGGTTCTGGGTGACTGTACATCATCTCCCTGGGATCGCATGTGTGGGGTCCTGCAGAGCTCTATTGTGTCCCCTCTCCTGTTCAACATGTATATGCAGCCCTTGGGTGAAGTCATAAGAGGACTTGAAGTGTGTTGTCATCAGTACGCTGATGACACCCAGCTCTACCTCCGACTCAGCTCTACCTCTCACTGAGTCTCTCACTCAGCAGACTCAGGCCCGCAGTCTCATTGTTTACTCGATGTCTGGCAGCTGTGGGGGACTGGATGACGGTGAGCTGCCTGAAGTTGAATCCCAGTAAGATGATGGTGATGCTGGTGGAGAGGGCTGACGGAGTGGAGGCCTCCATCGTTGATAGGGTGCGCCCTATCTTGGTTCCTCAGTCTGGGGGTACTCCTCAATTTGCAGCTCCGCATGGATGTCCAGGAGGCAGCTGTGGCAAGGAGTACATTTATCAAATTAGTCTGGTATGACAGTTATGGCCATATATGTGTTCATGTGTTTTTAAATGTTGTTAGCCGCCCCAAGATGCTTGTAGCAAGAGCGGATGGCATATACATTTTATTTATTATTATTAATTATTATTATTATTATTTTATTATTAATAATAATAATAAATATATCTCAGACTGTGACCTTGCCACCATCATCCATGCCTTCATCACTTCGAGGCTTGATTACTGTAACACACCCTTCATGGGGCTACCCAAGGTGACGGTCCGGAGGCTGCGGCTGGTGCAGAATGCGTTGGCCCATCTCCTCATGGAATGGGCTGCCGAGAGCACATAACACCGTTGCTCTCTTCTCTGCACTGGCTGCTTGTTGCCTTCCAGCCCCGATTCAAGGTGTTGGTGTTCACCTATAAAGCCCTACATTGTTTGGGTGCCATCTACCTGGGGGACTGCCTCACTCCCTGGGTTCTGGAATGGCCACTGCGGTTGGCCAGGAGTGCCCTTTTGGAGGTTCCTTGTGTTCAATGGGGGGGCACATTGGAGAAGGTGTACTCAGTCCCTGCACCTTGGATGTGGAACTCCCTCCTGGTGGAGGCTCGTTTGGCCCAGGACTGTCCCTCCCTCAGGCGCCAATGTAAAACCTGGTTGTTCCACCAGGCATTTGGTGAGGGAAATGGAAAGAGGGGTGCTCACCTATAAAGGAGAGGAGAGGTGTTGGGTTGGGGGGAAAATGACTGCTTTTATTGAATTTTTAAGTCTTATGTTGTATATTTTATTTTGTGCTTTTATACTGTATGCTGCCCCGAGCTGCCTTGGCAGGAGGGGGTGGGATAACAAATCTTTTAATAAATAAATTATATAAATAAACGTCAAGTGATGGTTTTTTGAGGAGAAGTCGGACCACAGCCTCCTTGAGGCAGTCTGGAACCCGCACCTCCCGAATGGAAGCGTTGATCACCTCCGCCAGCACCGGTCCTAACGTCTCCCTGGTGGCTTTTGCCATCCAGGATGGGCATGGATCTAGTTGACAAGTCATGGCTCGAACAGACCCCAGCACATCGGCTGCATTGGCAGGCATCACTAATTTAAATTCATCCCACAAAACCTGGCAAGACAGGGTATGCCTAAGTAACCTCTGGCTCTGCCACTGCTTCTGAAATGGTGCAGTTGAAGTCCCGCTCAGTGCGAGCAATTTTGTCCACAAAATACTTCACAAATATATCACAGCAGGCAGGGGGTGGGGCCACTGGCCACCTATAAAATTTGGGATTACTATAAGATGATTTTAAAAAACACACTGAATACAGATAACTTGGATCCAAGATAAGGGTGTTTTGTGTGACTAAGACTGAGTTGAGCCATTTGCAGATCCAGAACGGCTACTTGATCCACTGCTTCTGTGTATTGCCTTACTGTATTGATCATCATGCAGTTGCAGGAAGATTCTGTTGCTGTCAGACTGGAGGTTTACGCTCAATTCTATACATAGCGGCATGGCTGCAACATCTTTCTGTATTTTTTCTCCTTCCCAGGCCATTTAAAAATTAGGGCAAGCTCCAAGGCTGCATAGATGTGAAGGACTGGTATGCATTCAGGATGGGGAAAGGAAGGAGATGGTCTAGTCCATGAAACTAAGGATCCCTCTTCAGTCCTGGTGTGACTGCCCTCATCTCAGCTCTGCCTCCTTCTCCTGAGCTCACACTTTCTGTGCTTGAGGGTAGGAACTGGATCCAGGGGCCAGACCCAGAAAGTTGAAAGAGGTCAAATAAAGATTAGCCATGGACTGCATTTAGCCCCCGGCCTTGAGTTTTCCCCACCTGGTTTAAGCTTTTCATCTGCACACACCCTACTGGGCACATTTTTAATAGAATCATAGCTTGTTTTTTTTTTTTAAAATGACTTTATTTTTCACTTTGACAGAAGCTAGAGAAAAAAGTAGAGTTTGAGGGACTGTTCATTGTAAAATAAGTCTTATCAGAGGGTGCTTTTAGATGAGCAGGTTGCTGTTACGCGACCTAGGGATGGGCAAACGCGGTTTGGATGTTCAGAGTTCGGACCAAACTCGGTCTGTTCGGACGTCCAAACCAAACGTCCGAACCGAACTCTCGAATGACCAAACAGTTCGGTCGTGTTTGGATCAGTTCGGCTGAGTTCGGAGGCAGGAAAAATGTCTTTCCAGGGCCGAAAATTCGGTTTCGATTTCATTTCGGTTTCGGTTTCTCTATTTTTGAATGTTCGGCCAAGTTCGGCCAAACTGAACTCGGCTGAACGAAACCATCGAACTCGAACTCGGATTTCGAACCGAACGACCGAACATCCTAATCACATTCTGTTCACACATCCCTTGCGCGACCAGCTCACACAATTTTTCAAAATCCCGTGAGATGGGATTCAGATGAGCTGATGGCTGCAATCAGGTGCATGAAAGGTGGTCGCGCATTGTTTTCTGACTGCAAATTAAATACCTTGATTGTGAGGTATTTAATTCACGGCTGGCAAACAATTCATGTGCCTGATTGCAGCCATTGGCTTGTCTATATCCTGCCTTGCGGGATCTGTTTAATGTGACTCAGGGTGGCCACTGATGCATCCCCAGAATACAGGACATCTTACTCAGAGAGGAAAGTGCTCCCTACTGAGATCCCCATCCTGCTCTCAGCTGAGAGGTGCTTTGTGTGTGTGGTGGGGGGTGGGGAGTGACCTTTGAAACTTACAAGCCCCAGCTATGACCACCGCAGAGTTGGGCTTTGCAGCAGTCACAGTTGGGGCCTGTCACTTTCAAAGGCCAGCCACCACATTTGATCAGCCCATCAGATCCTGTTTGGGTACCAAAGGTGCACAAATGGGTCTGGGTTGATTTGTTGGGGGTGCCTGAATGTTGGGGTACCTGGTTGCCGATCTAGTGGCTAGCAGTGGCAGCATCTCAAAAATACCAGACAAAAACACATCCAGCTCAATTCAGTAACAGACAAGGGGACAAACCCTTCAGAAAATAGGACTTTGCAGTATAAAACCAGACCTACTCCCAAGCCTCATTCATCTTTGCACCATTTTGATGCATGTGACTTAGCCCATGCTCTCCACTTCACCTCCCACAGCGTTGTGCAATTCTGCACGTGCAGGTAAAATGATGCCTATGCACATGCACAGGAGCGCATAGCTCTGTGTGAGGTTGTGTGCTTCTGCGCATGCGCAAGGCGCCATCAGAGCCACTGCAGCTGTTTCAGGTAATACTGTTAGGGAGATACTGGGGAGCAGGGATGGCACTTCCCCTGAACATGGGGCAGAAGCTAATTATTAATCCCAGAATAGGAGCAGCCACACAAAATGGCTTTGCCCCCAAGTAAACTAGCTCTGTGTGGCTGTGTCCTTACAAACTTATCTACCAAGTTTGCGCATTCATATCAGCAAACTAATTCTACCTCAGTGGTGTACCTCAGTGCAGAGCTTAAAATCTCAAGCCTGCATTCTCACCCAGCTGTGATTAGTAGGGGTGGGACACCGGGGAGAATACCGGATTTACCGGTATCAGATCTCCCCAATATCAGATTTATCGGTATCGGCATACCGGATTTTTAACATTGGTTGCTTTACCATTTTTTTTACACTGCAGCCATTATGCCGATACCAGTGAATATCGGATTATCGGATATAATCCGATACACCTGATTATCAGGTGTAACGGATTTATCCGATACCACTATTCCCACCCCTAGTGATTAGTGCCTTGCTAGCTTGTTGAGGTCTGAAGGCAAATCCCATGGTTCATTGCACCAAAATTTCCATGTAGTGTTACTTGTGCTGTGTGTCTGTCTATATAGCTCTCAGCTGAGGCTAAGCATAGGTGTATCAGCCTAAGGTAACCTGAGCGCAAACATTGGGGATAGTGAGTTTGCACAATCTAATATAGCTATCTATTAAACCCAGGCTTGGGGAATTTTTGGTATGAAAATAGAAAAAGAAAGTCCATTGAACAAATACAGCTTCGTAATATGTGAAATAATTTAAGTCTTTCTGTTTTGTCTGCAAACTATGTAGTCCACCAGAGAGAGAGAGAGAGAATCATTATTTTCTTTTAAATGTGGGCTCCTTCTATTTGTGTGCTGGTTTCTGATCCCAGAGGTTACAGGTTTTTAATAGGTCCCCCTGCCTCGCCCCCCTAAATGAAAGAAACATTTGAATTTTAAATTTTTAATCATGAATCTCAAGAAGTTAACATTTCTGAGAGCCGGAAACTCTGAGTATGTAGGATGGCAAAACGACTTGGCAGAAGAAGAAATTATCCAGTCAGCAATGACTTTTAGTCAAAGATCAGAATTTCTCTCTAAAAAAATAATGAAGTAAGTTTAAAATAATCAGAGAAGGCACATAGGAGAAATCTCTCTCTTACTTGTGCTTCAGGCAATTTATCATCCCTAGTAGATACTGGCCTTCCAAAAGCAGCCTTCCCTTGAGCACCTGGGGAAGACGAGGGAGCAACCGAGAAGAATGAAGCCTTTGTTTCGTAGGGATCTGGGAGAACCCCATACATCCTGTCATATGGTGCACATCAGGGGAATGAATATTTTATCCAGTTGAAACTGCAAGGGAAAGTTTAGATAATGTAGGCCTTGATGTGCCCTTTTTTCCCTATGGAGATCAGCAAGGAACACAAGTATGAGCAGAGACTATGTGTAGATGCAAGTAAGGTTAAGCACTAGCTGTGTAGTCCCCTGCACCAAGCAGAGCCTAGTCAAGCCCGCTGGATGCACCCCTCCATGCTGTCAAGGCCTCTGGGTAAGAAAGGAATGCGTATGTAGACAGCATGAAGAAAGATGGGCTTAAATTCAATCCTCGGCATTCAAATGAGTCACTTAGCTCCATGCTCTCTGCTTCAGCCTTATTCCTGCTGCCGGGAAGGTGTACCTTGTCAGCCATGCATCAGTGATCTTATTAATGCAGGATCATGTTCCCTTGCGTTGTCTGTCCTGCTCATCACTTTTCATGTCTCACACCTACACTGTGCAGAAGCTGCTCAGAATGTAATGACTGGAGTTGGAATTTATATCAAACAGCACAGCTGGCATCTTCACTACTGTGAAAAGTGGTGTGGGCTTGTTAGTGACCACAGGTGGCGAGGAGCACAATTGTATGCCTAACAAAATAATAGTAGGGTGCTCACAAATGAGAACTCATTCTTCACTAGGGAAATGGTTCTCAAACAGGGAAAATTAGAGTGCAGGGAGGAACAGTCATTATAGCAGCCCTGGAGTTCGGGATAGACATGGTCAGGGCAGCTGGGGGACTTCTGCTTTTTCCTGGCCCGCACAATCTTCCTTCCTCTCAGGAAAGAGTTGTGGCAGAGGAAGGAGGCTCTGTTATCTAATCCATAGAGTAACACAGCAGCCCACCAGAGGACATCACCACAAGAAAACATGTCTCTTGACAATACTGGGCTTTCCTGCAATTCAGGCAGAGCTAGCCATAGAGTTTGTGGGTCGGGGGAAATCAGTATGGGGCCACTTGATATTGTAAGTCCTGGTGACTGGCAGGACTTGGGGCAGACAAATCCAGTTGCACGAGGGGCCTGGTGATGGCTATCAGCAAGCGGGAGTGGTTTCCAGACCAGACATGCTCATTCCTTGTTCAGACTAGTTTCCTATTCAGAGAAAAGGGGCCTCTGAAAATGTGGGGTCAGGGGCATAGGCTGAGCCAGGCTGGTCCTAGCTGCAGGGCCCAGAGATGCCAAGAAGAGGACACAGCAGAGTGGAGCAGGGAATTTCATAACAGGGAATGGATCACTTCATTATGACCAGCTCTGTTGGGCACTTGTCTGAAGTGACTGAGGATGGCCACTGTCAGAGATTAGATGCTCGGCTTGATGGACTGTTTGGCCTGGCAAAGTATGGCACTTTTTATGTTCATATGTCTGTACAGAAGTAAAGCAAAGCCATTGTTTCCACAACACTTTTGCACAGTACTCAACTACTCACATACACTTGGATCCTGTTACGAAAGGACACCATGAAGGGAAGTGCTGGTACACAAGGTCCCAGATCCAGGGGTGAAGGGCTTGTTGTGAAGGAAACTGAGGAGGGGGGAAAGGGGGAGCAACACACAGCTCTTCCACATGTAACGGGGGTGCAAGGATCTGAGGGAGGGGCTACCCACATCTTTTGACAGCCTTTGATACAGTTGATCATGGGATGTTGTTGACATGGCTATGGGACCTAGTGGGGATGTGCACAGGACAGCTCGAGTGGTTCCGCTCATTCCTAGTGAGAGAACCCAGAGAGTGGTGATGGGCGGTAGTTCGTCATTCCCTGTGAGGTCCCACAAGGTTCCATCTTGTCCCCACAGATGTGTATGCATATACACAAACACACACACAGAGTCACTCCAAGCACAAATACACCCAGAAAGCACACTACACACTGTCTAGAGGTCATCAACACAAGAACAATGTACAGGGCCAGCCTATCAAAATGAGTATTGGCGGGGAGTAGAAACCCCACCGGAATCTTATTCACATCCCCATGGCCCACCCCAGGTGCCACTGCTTCCTGACCCCCAAAGCCTGCCCCTGCGCTCTTCATGGCAGGGTGGCTCCCCTGCCCTGCAGGGCTGCTCCTCTCCAGCCGTGCGCTACGCCGCAGCTGGGCTCCTGGTTGCTAAGCAACCCGTGGAACATGCGACGCAGCTTCCCCCGGGTCCTGTGACTCTGGGCCACGCACCCCCAGCCGTGCACTGCGGTGCCACCGAGGCCCTGCTTGCCCGGCAACTGGAGTTGCGTGCTGCCTGGCTTGGGCCGTTCGCCCAGCCGGAGACTCATGTAATCGGGCCGGTGCCCTGAAACCCTCTACCCAATCCCACCCAAACCTATTCCAGCCCACCAAATGCCTGGCTAAACAAAAAAGTCTTCCATCTCTTCTGAAAGTTAAGCAAGCTCAGATCTCCAAGGTGAGAAAATTCCTTAAGTGTGGATCAGCCACCGAGAACGCCTCTCTGCATGCCTTCATTGTACAAGCACCAGGAGCAGTTGGTACTCACAAGAGGGCACACTCTGCTGACCTCAGAGGCTGCAACAGCCTCAGTGACCATACCAGAGGTTATGAATGCCCTGTCTTGTCTTTTAGATACCTGAGGCCCAAGCCAATTAGGAATTTAAAGGTCAAAATCAGCAAATTGAACTGTGCCTGTGCACAATTGGCACCCAGTGCAGATGCTGGAGCACTGGTGTAATGTTCTCCTGGAGACCCACCCCCAACAGAAGGCAGGCCACTGTGTTCTGCACCAACTGCAGCTTCTGAAAAGTCATCCAAGGCAGCACCGCATAGAGTGCATTGCAATAGTTTAACTATTTATTCTGTCATATTGTTTTTATTATGTGCGTTTTTATTTTGTTGTACGCTGCCCCGAGCTACCGTTTGGAAGGATGGGCTGGGCTAAAAATATTGAATATAAATAAATAAATTAATTAAATAAAATAAAGTAAAACAAATTGCACACCCGTACTTCTCACCAGATGACGTTGGTGAAACATACTCATGACCACTGCTGCAACCTGGCCATCCAGGCACAGCAATGGATCCAAGAGTACCCCAAGGCTGAAAACTTGAGTGATCAAAGGAGATTGGACTCCATCAATAATAGGGGTGCCTGTGTCCCCCAGGTCACACAGCTGGTTAACCATCATTACCTTCGTCTTGTCCGGATTCAGTTTCAATCGGCTCATCCTGCATCCAGTCCCTAATGGCAGCCAGGCATGGTCTGGGTCCACTGAAAAAGAGAGAGAGCTGGGTGTCATCAGCATACTGATGGCGCTTCACTCTAAATCTCCTAACGATCTCACCCAGGGCATCAAATTGAACAGGAGTGGGGACAAGATGGAACCTTGTGGGACCCCACAGGGAATGACGAACTACCGCCCATCACCATTCTCTGGGTTCTCTCACTAGGAATGAGCGGAACCACTCAAGAGCGGTCCTGTGCACATCCCCACCAGGTCCCGTAGCCATGTCAACAACATCCCATGATCAACTGTATCAAAGGCTGTCAAAAGATGTAATAAAAACCATCTGTTTATGGATTTTTGTTGAAAACCCATTTGTTTTCATACTTTCAACAGGGTACAATTTCCCCTGGCCATTTCCAAACTGACATGGTCAACCAAGGCCACAACGCCTGGACAGTCTCGTGCCATGCCCAGGCCGAAAACCTGAGTGACATGTGTCCAGGAAACCAGATGCCTCTGCCCACTTGTTGGCTGACTGCATGCTTCAGTGCTATTGTCTTGCTGTCGTCATGTTACTAGCAAAGCAGGCATCTCTCAGAGCCAGGGCTCTTGATCTTCAGTTCAGAGGAATGTTGTGGGTCCTCAAACAATTACATGTTTAAAGTTAATTAAGTACAAAATGCCCCTCTTAGTCTAGTTATTAGGGACATTGAGAACATAATTACCATCTTGAGAGGTTTTTTATTTTAACATTTTAAAGTCACATTAAAGGCAAACGCACACAATTTTATAATCATCTGCAATTAGTGAAGCACATCGAGCTTCAAGCACGTCTTCAGAAACTCTTTGCTAGCTATGTTTGTCTATTTTGAGACACAAAGGCTTGGCTACTATGAAAAGAAAGAAAATAGATCCACTGCCTTGGTACTAATATACAGGCAAAACAGTTTCTAAAAAATAAAGCTCTTTTAAACAAAGCCGGGACAAAATTTCATGCAAATTGTAATGTTGAGAAACATGCCAATTTAAAATGGTCTGAATTATTCATCAAAATTTCATGTCCAAGGATGAATATTTTGGTGAAATTTAAATGTGAGAGAAATGCTGAAAAAGAAACCTCAGTGCTGACAGACAGTCTGATGTTCAAAACTGCCATTTTGGAGATTTAGACATTTGAAAATTTGATATTGGGGGTATTGCATAACTTTGATTGGTTACTCATTTGAGCTGACTGGTTACTCATTTGAGGTGAGGTGTCTTTTATTGAGAGTCCACTAGCATTGTTACAGTGGAGTATCTTGAAAGAGTTTAGGTATCTGGATTAGGAATGTACTGTACTCAGCCGTGAGATTGTGGTCAGTCACCTCTTCTGAGACACCCCAAATTTGGTTCTAGTTTTTATTTAATTAATTAATTTATTCATTGAATTAGTTAGCTCAGTCTTTATCCCATTGTAGCAGCTGCCAAGGAGCAATCTTCTTTATAGTTTGATAGCACACCTATATAGGGAATTACCTACGGAGCAACCACACCATGTTCCCTTCCCTTATTGTCTCCACCATAGGGTTTCCTCAGATTGGCTTGGAGTGACAGTTTGCCCACTGGCCTCCTATCTGCCCCTCACAGCCAATCCCATACCTGTCTTATAGGGGCTTGTCCCACAAACAAGTCCCATGTCCTCCCCTTGAGCTTCTCACACAAAGCCAAACCATTGTGCCCAATACAGGGTAGATCCCACCTGGCACTCCAGTGCTCTGTCTGCAGGTTGGATTTGCTGGATGTCTGCTCTGAAGTGTCAAGGCCTCCACTAAGCCTTGTCAGGCTTTTACTCCAGCCTGGTGTCACTGTTTGCTCCACAGTTCCACTCTGTATCACATGTTCTCACAAATGCCCCCTTTATCCCTGAGGCTTCTGGGATTTATACTGCCTCTTACACTCAGGTGCCACAATTACCTAACATTCTGGGATTCTTACACTCACACCCATCCTTCCCTGAAAGATCAGGTTGGCTAACTACAGTAAAATACACATTAAAAATACAGATAATAAACCCCATAAGACCACATATAAAATATCCATAAAATACACCCCAAATACTAAATAGTAATCCTGCCTGTTGAATTATTATTATTATAAGCATTTATATAGCACCAGCGATGTACCTGGCACGTACAAAGAACAAGATAGACATGGTCCCTGCTCGAGAGCTTACAATCTAAAGACAGGGGGAGGGGAGATAGGGAAGGGGAGAACAGAGGGAGAGACAAGGGATGCAACATTCATGAGGATGCGAGAGTTCAGGTACACGTTCTTGACTTGGTTACAGTAAATTGGGAGTTTGCAGATAACAGGTGGGGGATAATCCTGGGTGGGGATGCTTAGCAGGAGTTTGGAAGTGCGGAGCAGAAGAGGTGGATTTTGAGGAGGGACTTGAAGGCATGGAGGGTGGGGGCAAAGCAGATGAGAGCAGGGAGGGAGTTCCAGGTGTACAGGGCAGCGAGGGAGAAGGGACAAAGGCGGTTGGCGGAGCAGGTGAGGCATGGGAGGGTGAGGGTGGGGATGGAGGAGGAGTGGAGTGCTTTAGTATGGGTTCAGAGGGAGATCGGGGCAGAGAGGTAGGGGGGAGTGACATCTCAGGGCGATGTACAACAAAAACAATAAGTAAAACAACAATAAAACACAGCAAAAATAAAAACATTAAAAAACCCATCTAAAAGACACAACTACCCCCCACATTTTATTAACCCAACCCACCTTCCCCTCCTCCGAAGGCCTGGGAGAACAACCAAGTCTTGCAGGCCCGGTGGAAGGCCAACAAATCTGGGGCCAGATGGGCTTCCTCCGGGAGGGAGTTCCATAATTGCGGTACGGCTACCGAGAATGCCCTCTCCATTGTGGTCCCCCGTTTAACACAGGGGACCTCTGAGAAGGCACCCCCGGTGGACTGAAGGGGTCGTTGTGGGGTGCGGAGGGTGAGGCGGTCCCTGAGGACCTGAGATATGTAGGGCCCAGGTTGCTTGGAGGTTTATAGGTCAAAAACAGCACCTTGAATTGTGCCCGGAAAGCTAGTGGAAGCCAGTGCAGACTTTGGAGCACAGGTGTAATGTGCTCTTGGTGACCCACCTCTGTCAGCAGGAGGGCTGCTGCATTCTGCACCAGCTGCAGCCCCATGGCAGCCAGTCAAATAACTGGAAACCTGAAAAACTAGTAACTTTCAGTACCCTTTTAAAAATTATTACCAATCGGTAGCTTGGATCAGAAAACCAAAAATCTGGATGGAAATAAGAAAAATCTGGACCAGAAATAGATTTTCCAGTGCTAGAAATTTACTTCCTGTGACTGGAAGTCAATTTTCCGGGATGGAAAATCAATATCTTGATAAAGTTAAATAACTTGAGAAAATCCAAGTTAAATAACTTGGAAAATCAATAACTTGAGAAATTGATAAACTGATAAGTAGAAAAATAGGCAGTGGAAGTCGACATAGGGTACCTGAATTGGGTAGCAATTGGGCAGTAATTGTACCTGACATTGTTGGGTCAATTCAGATACCAGAAATTTGTCAGGTATACCCATTTTTCAGTGGCGGCCCTGGCCTGAGGGCACCTGGGGAAGTGCCCTGCTCACTGACTGAGCGCTCTGTCTCTGCTGGGCGGCTGAAATTGACATCAGCGCGGCGCTCCGATGTCAATTTCAGCCGCCCAATAGAGACAGAGTGCTCAGTCAGTGAGCGCTCTGTCTAGAGTCCCAGAAGGGACAAATTTGGACTGAATACATGCCGAGCGACTGAGCGTTCAGTTCAAGTGTGGCGCTGGGAAATTATATTTCCCACTCGCAGTAGCTTTGCATTGAGCCTCACCTTGGGTGTTCAGTGGAGGTGCTCGGTGGCAAGATGTGCTGCAGTGCGCATGCTTGAACTGACTCAGTTGAGCATGCACGCCGCAGTACATCTCACCGCCGAGCACCTCCACTGAACCCTTACTCAACTAACTGCCTCTGCCTGGTGCCTGCCTGCCTGCAAACAGTGAGTTAAAAACATGGGGGGGGGGGG